>JAWZYU010000006.1:93827455-94013555 GCA_038380435.1 Ryuthela nishihirai
TACTTTATATTTAATTATATATATTAATATTATTTTATAATTCAATACGTCCGTCGTGTGTTGCAACGTACTTACTAAATGCGTCCGTCTGGCTGACGATGGGGCGGGGTTGGCTCAGTTGGTAGCGCGCCACGCTCGTAATCTGTAATTCCCAGGTTCGATTCCCAGCTGGGTCAGCGTTGAGATTTATCTCCGCAAAATTCCCCGCCATGTCCACGATCAGTAGGGGACACCGATGGGCTTGGAAAGGCCACCGTCCGTCGGATGGGACGTTAAGCGGTGGTCCCGTGTGCAGGAGAGCTCTATCCTGTGCTCGTTAAAGAACACACTGAATGGCCTTGACGGGAGGCTACCATCTGTCTCCCAACAGCTGTTCCAGTGGGTCCCCTCCCTCAACCTTATCTGAGCCTTTGGGGTCCATGTGACCTGGCCATTTAGACCATGGTGTGCAAAAAAATGTTGCTCAGAGGTAAAACAACCCAACTGGCTGACGATCTTAACTGGGGCTTATATTACGAGCATTCTGAAAAATCATGCTAGGGCTTATTTTCCGGTTAGGTACTTATTTTCGGGGAAATACGGTGGGAGTGTCAACACTGTCATAAAACGTTTTCGTCGTAATCCAAATGACTGAAATATCGAGACTAGAATTTTGTAACGAAAGTCTTAAATTCTGAGCTATGAAACGAGAAACTAGATATCCCCTCCTTCCAAAAGCATCTGGCCAATCCTTACTTTACAGGCACTTTATTTCAATCAGAATTTTAAAAATTCTCCGAATTTGTTTATCAAAATCTGGTCACCCTAATCAGGCAATCAGCATTAAAAAGCTTTCGTGAAAGTGTGAAACGTGCAAGTCATGGTTTGCAGAACAGTTGTGCAATTCCCCTGTGTAAACACTGATAAAACGAGTTCAAAGCAAAGTATTACATGTTGTTTGACTTCACTAACGGCGAAACATATACTCGAAAAGAGATAAGACTTTTTTTTACTTAGTGGTGCTAACTGAACGTTAAATTGGGTTCTTTGATCGCTGAGCGACATTTTGTTGTGCAATGGGCAGATTACAAGTTGTGTTGGGTTGTTTTACCTCTGAGCGGCACTTTTTTGCACACCATGGGCTAAATGGCCAGGTCACATGGACCCCGAAGACTTAGAGAAGGTTGGGGGAGGGGACCCACTGGAACAGCTGTTGGGAGACAGATGGTAGCCTCCCGTCAAGGCCATCCAGCGTGTTCTTTAACGTTGGGTTGTTTTACCTCTGAGCGGCACTTTTTAGCACACCATGGGCTAAATGGCAAGGTCACATGGACCCCGAAGGCTCAGAGAAGGTTGGGGGAGGGGACCCAGTGGAACAGCTGTAGGGATACATATGGTAGCCTCCCGACAAGGCCATCCAGCGTGTTCTTTAACGTGCACAGGATATGGCTCTCCCCCACACGGGGCCACGGCTTAACGTCCCATCCGACGGACGGCGGCCTTTCCAAGTCCAGCGGTGTCCCCTACTGACCGTGGGCAGGGCGGGGAATTTTGCGGAGATTAATATCAACGCTGACCCAGCTGGGATTCGAACCTGGGAACTACAGATTACGAGTCTGGCGCGCTACCGACTGAGCTACCCCCGCCCCCAGATTACAAGATTCGTAATTTTAATTGCACCATTTGCAATGGGTCCTACTTAGTGATTAGCTTAGAAACATTTAAGAATTGGTTAGACGCGTTTTGTTTATTAAACTACATACACACCAAATTCTGTTTTTACACGGATTTTGATTTAACACTGTTTAGAAAAAAAGTCCAATTCTCTTTTTACACGATTTATTTTGATCTAACACGGTTCAAACGGCGCCTTTTTAAAAATCTACATTTGAATTTAATTCTGAAAAAATATTTCTATTCAAGAAAAAATTCCTAGAATTTACATGCCGCTTTCTGTAATCAACCATAAATAAAATAAATAAATACCCCCTCAAGCAGCTGCTTGCACAGATGTCTGACAGGAGCCTGTCAATTTATATGACATAGTAGATCTGTGAGGATGGCAACCTCAGCAGGAAAACGACACACACATCCATGCCTTACGGGGCTCGAACCCAGAATCCCTTAGATCAGTAGCCAAGCGCGCTAACCACTCGGCCATGGGACGGTCCTAAAAAGTGACGAAAATATTTCTAATCAGTGTGAAGAATAATCAGAGTATTATTATTTTTTCAAATAATCATAGTATTATTATTATTTTTGAATAATCATAGTTTTTTTTTAAATAATCATAGTATTATTATTTTTTTTGGGGGGGGGGGTAAGAAAGGGTTTATGAACATGCGCAAAAGTTTCGCAAATTTACAAGATCGAAAGAGGAAATCTTCATTACTCTCGACTCTGGCTGTTTTACAAAACTCACATTGTTAGTACAATGCAAAAGTCTTATTCTGACAGCATCTACATCAGTGCAACATTTAATCAATGCCGCAAGAGTTCAGTGCAGTCAATACCTCCATACGGTCTGAAGCTTTGGGTTGGATTGTTATACTTCTGAGCGGCACTTTTTAGCCATACACCATGGGCTAAATGGCCAGGTCACATGGACCCCAAAGGCTCAGAGAAGGTTGGAGGAGGGGACCCAATGGAACAGCTGTTGGGAGACAGATGGTAGCCTCCCGTCAAGGCCATCCAGCGTGTTCTTTAACGTTGGGTTGTTTTACCTCTGAGCGGCACTTTTTTGCAGACCATGGGCTAAATGGCCAGGTCACATGGACCCCGAAGACTCAGAGAAGGTTGGGGGAGGGGACCCACTGGAACAGCTGTTGAGAAACAGATGGTAGCCTCCCGTCAAGGCCATCCAGCGTGTTCTTTAATATTCACAGGATATAGCTCTCCTAAGATGGATTGTTTTACCTCTTAGTAGCACTTTTTTGCACACAATGGGCTAAATGGCCAAGTCACAAGGACCCCGAAGGCTCAGAGAAGGTTGGAAGAGGGGACCCACTGAAACAGCTGTTGGGAGACAAATAGTAGCCTCCCATCAAGGCCATCCAGCGTGTTCTTTAAAGTTGGGTTGTTTTACCTCTGAGCTGCACTTTTTTGCACACCATGGACTAAATGGCCTGATCACATAGACCCCGAAAGCTCAGAGAATGTTTGGGGAGGGGACCCACTGGAACAGCTGTTAGGGGACAGATAGTAGCTTCCAGTTAAGACCATGCAGCGTGTTCTTTAACGTCCACAAGGTACGGCTCACCCGCACACGGACCCACGGCATAACGTCCCATCCGACGGACGGATGGCCGGCCTTTCCAAGCCCATCGGTGTCCCCTACTGACTGTGGGCAGATCTTTGCGGAAATAAATCTCAACGCTGACCCAGCTGGGACTCAAACCTGGGAACTGCAGATTACGAGCCTGGCGCGCTACCGACTGAGCCACCTCCGCTTGAGGATGATGATATTTTCATCTGTTATATTAATGGGAATCTTAACCTTAAAGCTCCATAACTTCTAAAATATCCATTTAATATAATATATGTGTCTGAAGATATTTTAAAGATTTACAATCAAATCTATTGAAATCTCGATTTTCAAGAATATTCGTTCAGTATTTAAAGCGATTTAGAAGTTTGAACAGTTAACAATAGGAATGCTAGACGAAATAATTTTCCGCTGAAGTTAATTGAAACCGTCATATGTGATGTTAAGTCGTAGCCCAGTGTTTAGGGAAGGGGGGGGGGGTCAGTCGGTAGCGCGCCAGGCTCATAATCTATAGTTCCCAGGTTCGAGTCCCAGCTGGGTCAGCGTTGAGATTTATCTCCGCAAAATTTCCCGCCCTGCCCACGGTCAGTAGGGAACACCGATGGGCTTGAAAAGGCCGCCGTCCGTCGGATGGGACGTTAAGCCGTGACCCCGTGTGCGGGAGAGTCATACCCTGTGCACGTTAAAGAACACGCTGGGTGGCCTTGACGGGAAGCTACCATCTGTGTCCCAACAGCTGTTCCAGTGGGTCCCCTCCCCCAACCTTCTCTGAGCCTTCGGGGTCCTTGTGACCTGGCCATTTAGCCCATGGTGTGCAAAAAAGTGCCGCTCAGAGGTAATATCCAACGTTAAAGAACACGCTGGATGACCTTGACGGGAGGCTATCATCTGTCTCCCAACAGCTGTTCCAGTGGGTCCCCTCTCCCAACCTTCTCTGAGCCTTCGGGGTCCTTGTGACCTGGCCATTTAATCCATGGTGTGCAAAAAAGTGCCGATCAGAGGTAAAACAACCCAACCCAATCCGAGAGAAAACCTTCCAGGGACAGATTCATACATTTGTTGCATGGAATTCTAATCAATCTTTAATTAAATCTTAAAAGTTATTTGTTAAAGGGATCCTTTCAGTGGCGGAACTATAAGATATATACTGACAACTATAAGACTATTATTTTTAACATATTGTCTAATGTTTAAGGGGGTCCACTTGCCATTGGGCAAGCTGACACCCTGGCCAGGCCACCACTGGGTCCTTTCATTATCAAGTATACACTTGCATGAAAACAGAAGTAAAATACTTGCCTAATTTTGATGTTTCAACAGTTCTAATATTCTTAAAATTCAATATCGCGTAATTGGTAGAATATTACTTATCATAGACAAGACGAAATAGCAACCCCCCCCCCCACCACCACCACCACCAAAAAAAAATCACATTTTTACAGGTAGAAAAAAAAAATTCAGCGAATAAAATTTGCGTATGCCCGCTATTCAGATCGTACAGTCGCTCAAAAAAGTATCCGAACACTACGGTTGATTACAGAATTCAGGAAAAATATCTGGCTATTTTTTTTAAGAAATTAGTGATCTGTCAACCTTCGTGTCACGTGACACGAAGATTGCCAGATCACTAATTTCTAAAAAAAAAATCGTTGCCACATATTTTTCCTGAATTCTGTAATCAACCGTAGTGTTCGGATACTTTTTTGAGCGACTGTACATGCAGTGAAATCTTCCAGCGCTATCACGTGATGAATACAAATTTCACTAATGCGCATGCGTAAGTTTCTCCTGCTGGAATTAACATTTCATCCACGTCATGAACTCGCTTTTCTGTTGTATTAACTAAATAAAATATATATTAAGATATTCTGAACAAAATTTAAAAATTTTGTTTCGTGCTTTCTCTATGATAGGTAAAAGTTTACCAATTACATCCACCAAAACAGCGTGGACTAATTAATATTTGGCATAAATTTCGGATTGTAAGCTATTCGACATCTATTTGTTTCTTGATCTATAAGCAGTCGACCACGCCAAAACACAAAACTACTCATAAATTCAGTAGTCAATTCATGTCACAGGAGATGTCCTTACAACTCCTGAGACACGGACTCATGAAATAATTGGATCAGGCGTGTTCAACCGTAACCGTCCAACCCGCGACCCTGGACAGCGGCCCATAAAACCGTAAAGTTTACGTGTTTAGGACATAAGCTTTCAACATGATTATGTGATTTTCAGCGAATTCTTGATATCCCACTAATTTTATGTTGCCCTTTTTTTATTTTATAATAGAAAACCTAAGAAAATAAATGAAATTTTATTATTCATATACATTAACTATATTATATATTTTATGTGCGGCCCAAAACAGTTCATCTTCACTCAGTGTGGCCCAGGGAAGTCAAAACTTCACTCAATGTGGCCCAGGGAAGTCAAATCTTCACTCAATGTGTCCCAGGAAGGTCAAATCTTCACTTGATGTGGCCCATGGAGGTCAAATCTTCACTCAAGTGGCCCATGGAAGTCAAATCTTCACTCAGTGTGACCCATGGAAGTCAAATCTTCACTAAATGTGGCTCAGGGAAGTCAGATCTTCACTTAATGTGGCCCATGGAAGTCAAATCTTCACTAAATGTGGCTCAGGGAAGTCAAATCTTCACTCAATGTGGCCCAGGGAAGTCAAAAGGTTGGACACGCCTGATTTAAATGAAAAGATTGAGTTCCGCTCGAGTAAATCTCACTCATAAATCTTTGTTAATAATGTTTCGCAATTTAATACAGATCTAAAATTAAAACCCTAAGAAATAGTTATCAATTTATATATTATTGGATTAGCATAAATTATCAAAATTTTGATTTAACATATCACTCGTAAAGAAGTTTGCAAAATGGGACAGATTTAAGAAAGAAACGTCAAACATTTTTTGAATAATAAACGAACATTAGCAGTAAGCGAATAAAACAACCTTCGTAATTACCTAAACCAAAGAACGTATAAGGAAAAGAAGTTCAGCTTTGACAAAGCGTAAGTGGCGACCTCAAGTGATGTTTCGATTCGTATCGTGCATTGGTTTAAGCTGGGAAGCAAACAATAAGGGGCAAAGGAATTATGCATCAAAAAATTTATATTTTAAAAAAGGAAAAAAAAGTAACTACACTTTGTATTTGAAAAAAAATAATATCATGATTTTAAAGGCTTATTTTCTACATTGAAAATATATTTCGTTGAATCAACAATTATAAATTGAACGGATAGAGAAAATTTCAAATTAGCCTGAAGTTAATTTATAGAATAAATTATTACAATTAGAAGCTTTCTTGGTTGCATAGAAACAGGGAACAGAATTGATATTAATATACTCTGCAAGGATATCAATGGGAAATTATTACATAGGAAAAGCGAAGAGAATGGAAGTTGACAATAACAAGTAATTACAAAAGCGTTCGTCCCCTGTAATGTTCGTTTCACCTCTACGCCAAATGCACGATACTCGATTTTACATTAATCTCTATGGAAGCTTAACCTCTTCTACCTCTACATTCTTTGGCTAAACGGCTGGCATCCCATTTCCGGTAATGACTAACTTTCTATCATAAAATACCGTGATTGTTGGACCTTACATGACCATTGGACCCATCAACATCAGGATATAAACATTTTATAACAAAATAATTCTTTGTCTAAACATATTTGCATTTTTTTATATATTTGTATTCTGATTCAATGCTCCTTTTTTTTTAAAAAGTATAAAGTACTAACCGAATTATCATAAAAAAATCTTTATATTTAAATCACTAAATTCAAACTGTTTTGTTCACATAAGCTATGTTTGAAGTTTAAAAGTTCATCAAATACAATTCAAAGGCTTGATTGTTATCAGATCTCAAATCTGATAGAGAACTATTTATAATTTGTGTGGCATGTTTCAAAATATGACCTTAATGTTTTATAATTCTAAATATCATTTTATCGTACAGACATCATCAACTTCCGCTCAATTGACGAAACATCAGTAGTGTATTCTATTTTCTGAGTAATTCATAATGAAATTTTAAAGACATTTTAAGTTATTGATAAAGATTGATTTATATTTACAGAGTATTGATTACAAGATTGGGTCAGGCAGTACAGTCGCTCAAAAAAGTATCCGAACACTACGGTTGATTACAGAATTCAGAAAAAAATATCTGGCAAAGATTTGTTTTTTAGAAATTAGTGATCTGACAACCTTCGTGTCACTTTTTTAATATATATAATGCGTATGAATATAAAATGCGATGAATATGGAGCGTGTACAGTTACCGTTCACAGCAAACTGTAGCGGTTGCGGTTAATATTCACAGCACATTGGATCGTGTGAGCTCGCAAAAACCTTGATCGTGTGGACCCACTCACAGAAATACTGAGCGTGTGCAGTTACCGTTCACAGCAAACTGGAGAGGTTGCGGTTAATGTTCACAGCACATTGGATCATGTGAGCTCGCAAAAACCTGGATCGTGTGGGCCCAATCATGGAAATATTGAGCGTGTGCAGTTACCGTTTTCAGCAAACTGGAGCGGTTGCGGTTAATGTTTCAACCGTAGTGTTCGGATAGTAGTTGCGGTTAATGTTCACTGGAGCGGTTGCGGCTAATGTTCAACCGTAGTGTTCGGATACTTTTTTAGCGACTATACTTTTCTCCTAATGACAATGTTAATACTGATATACCTACTTAAACCTTGGCCAACAATGATAGAGTACAGGCCTGCGCGAGGTGGCTCATTCGGTAGCGCACCAGTCTCGTAATCTGTAGTTCCCAGGTTCGAGTCCCAGCTGGGTCAGCTATGAGATTTATCTCAGCAAAATTCCCCGCCCTGCCCACGGTCAGAAGGTGACACCGATGGGCTTGGAAAGGCCGCCGTCCGTCGGATGGGACGTTAAGCAGTGGCCCCGTGTGTGGGAGAGACATACCCTGTGCACGTTAAAGAACACGCTGGATGGCCTGACGGGTGGCTACCATCTGTCTCCTAACAGCTGTTCCAGTGGGTCCCCTCCCCCAACCTTCTCTGAGCCTTCGGGGTCTTTATGACCTGGCCATTTAGTCCATGGTGTGCGGGGCGGGGGTGGCTCAGTCGGTAGCGCGCCAGGCTCGTAATCTGTAGTTCCCAGGTTCGAGTCCCAGCTGGGTCAGCGTTGAGATTTATCTCCGCAAAATTCCCCGCCCTGCCCACGGTCAGTGGGGGACACCGATGGGCTTGGAAAGGCCGCCGTCCGTCGGATGGGACGTTAAGCCGTGGCCCCGTGTGCGGGAGAGCCATACCCTGTGCACGTTAAAGAACACACTGGATGGCCTTGACGGGAGGCTACCATCTGTCTCCCAACAGCTGTTCCAGTGGGTCCCCTCCCCCAACCTTCTCTGAGCCTTCGGGGTCCTTGTGGCCTGGCCATTTAGCCCATGGTGTGCAAAAAAGTGCCGCTCAGAGGTAAAACAACCCAACCCATGGTGTGCAAAAAAGTGCAGCTCAGAGGTAAAACAACCCAACTATAAAAAACACGCTGGATGGCCTTGACGGGAGGCTACCATCTGTCTCCCAACAGCTGTTCCAGTGGGTCCCTTCACCCAACCTTCTCTGAGCCTTCGGGATCCTTGTGACCTGGCCATTTAGCCCATAGTGTGCAAAAAGAAGTGCTACTAAGAGGTAAAACAATCCATCTTAGGAGAGCCATACCTTGTGAATATTAAAGAACACGCTGGATGGCCTTGACGGAAGGCTACCATCTGTCTCCCAACAGCTGTTCCAGTGGGTCCCTTCCCCCAACCATCTCTGAACCTTCGGGGTCCTTGTGACCTGGCCATTTAGCCCATGGTGTGTAAAAAAAGTGCTACCAAGAGGCAAAACAACCCAACTCAGGCCTGCGCAATTGCTTCAAAAAAGCCCCTTTACTCAAACCTTCTATAATGTAAAATCTCACTAGATGGCGCGCAAACACTTGACAAACAAACCATTCTCTTCAGTCGTTTTCGTGTTAAAGTAGCGAGGAAAAACTTCAAATTTCGTTAATGTAAAGAATCCTGCGAAGGAAAATATGCTGTTAATTTTTTTAAGCGGAAAGTGTTTTTAAGAAGAAAAATCGTTTAGATTTGGATTTAAAAAGTCATAAGAAGTTTGGTGATTTCGCTTCTATATATCGTAATAGCAAACTCAAATACTAGGTTTTTTCTTTCTTATTTTTTTAAACGTGTATTCGTGTTAAAAATTCGAAATTTTGGTGGTGGAATGTGAACGTCCTGAAGTTTCCATAGGCAACAATTAGCAACAATTAATTCACTCCTTAGACCCAGGGTGGGTGGGAAAATGCAATATTTTTGCTCTCAGCAAAATTTGTTTATAGAGATAAAACTTTTTTTTTTTTGCATTGGACATGTATTGATGAAATATTATGATTTTTCACTTTCCTAATGTCCCAGAAGCTATGAATGCGCCCTCTAACTATCGAAAAAGTGGGAAATTTCAAACGAATGTTGCAAACTATGTATTTATGCTAGAACTTTGAAATTTTGATGGTGGAACGTGGTCACATTGTACAGTCGCTCAAAAAGTATCCGAACATTAGGGTGATTACAAAATTCAGGTAAAATATCTGGCAACGATTTTTTTTAGAAATTAGTGATCTGGCAAACTTCGTGTCACGTGATTACAGAATTCAGAAAAAAATATCTGGAGCGTGTAACAGCAACTGTACACGCTCCAGTTACCGTTCACAGGAAACTGGAGCGTGTGCAGTTACTGCACACGCTCCAGTTTTGCTGTGAACGGTAACTGCACACACTCAATATTTCCGTGAGTGAGCCCACACGATCTAGGTCTTTGTGAGCTCACACGATCCAATGTGCTGTGAACATTAACCGCAACCGCTCCAGTTTGCTGTGAACGGTAACTGCACACGCTCCATATTCATTGCATTATATATTCATACGCATTATATATATTGAAAAAGTATTCAAACACTATGAGTGATTACAAAATTCTGGCAAAATATCTGGCAACGATTTTTTTTAGAAATTAGTGATCTGGCAACCGTGTCCGTCCTTCTCATCCGCATCGGCATCCTCAGCGGGATGACTTCCTTTCTTCCGATTAAACTGTTCAGTGCCGCGATCTCAGCATCTCGGTGAAGAAATTTTGTGCATTTTTACAATGTATTTTTAGCCGTTTTTCGCATTTCTTTTGAAAATTATGTAGTGTATAGAAAAAATGATTGTAAAAGTTGTCGAATTTCTCTACGAAGAGAACGAAGGCAACCTAAGAGTTGGGTTGTTTTATCTCTGAGCGGCACTTTTTTGCACACCATGGGCTAAATGGTCAGGTCACAATGACCCCGAAGGCTCAGAGAAGGTTGGGGGAGGGGACCTACTGGAACAGCTGTTGGGAGACAGATGGTAGCCTCCTGTCAAGGCCATGCAGCGTGTTCTTTAATATTCAAAGGGATGGCTCTCCTAAGATGGATTGTTTTAACTCTTAGTAGCACTTTTTTTGCAAACCATGGGCTAAATGGCCAGGTCACAAGGACCCCGAAGACTCAGAGAAGGTTGGGGGAGGGGACCCAATGGAACAGCTGTTGGAAGACAGATGGTAGCCTCCCGTCAAGGCCATCCAGTGTTTTTTAACTTTGTGTTGTTTTATCCCCGAGCTGCACTTTTTTGCACACAATGGGCTAAATGGCCAGGTCACAAGACCCCAAAGGCTCAGAGAATGTTGGGGGAGGGGACCCACTGGAGCAGCTGTTGGGAGACAGATGGTAGCCTCCCGTCAAGGCCATCCAGCGTGTTCTTTAATATTCACAAGGTATAGCTCTTCTAAGAGGGATTGTTTTATCTCTTAGTAGAGCATTTTTTGCACATAGTGGGCTAAATGGCCAGGTCACAAGAACCCCGAAGGCTCAGAGAAGGTTGGGGGAGGGGACCCACTAGAACAGCTGTTGGGAGACAGATGGTAGCCTTCCGTCAAGGCCATCCAGCGTGTTCTTTAATATTCACAGGGTATGGCTCTCCTAAGATGGATTGTTTTACCTCTTAGTAGCACTTTTTTTGCACACTATGGGCTAAATGGCCAGGTCACAAGGACCCCGAAGGCTCAGAGAAGGATTAGAGGAGGGGACCCACTGGAACAGCTGTTAGGAGACAGATGGTAGCCTACCGTCAAGGCCATCCAGCGTGTTCTTTAACGTGCATAGGGTATGGCTCTCCCACACACGGGGCCACGGCTTAACGTCCCATCTGACAGACGGCGGCCTTTCCAAGCCCATCGGTGTCCCCTACTGACCGTGGGCAGGGCGGGGAATTTTGCGGAGATAAATCTCAACGCTGACCCAGCTGGGACTTGAGCCTGGCGCGCTACCGACTGAGCCACCCCCACCCCGCAAGCTAAAACGCAAGAATACATACCACGTGACCCATGTCCCAGAACACCCTTTGAACACGTGATACATAGCTCCTGTTACCTTTGATATCAACTCCTGTCCCTTTGTTTTTATATCATACGCACCTGTTCTGGACCGACACATCCGAAACAACATATCACCATCTTTAAAAATACAGAAAATTTGAAAAATTTTGCGTTAAAAAATGGTAAGTTTTGAAAAGATCGCAGTTTTAAATCCGAACACAGAAAGCACTCAATGAAAACCTATTCAGATAGAATGATTTGTTTATCAAGTGTTTGCGCCCATCTATCGGATTTTTTTTTGCATAAGAACGCCTCGAGAAAATTGGAATTGAGCAGGCCTCTATCACTATTGGCCAAGCTTAAACAAATTTGGTTTGTAACTGTTGCCATAACAGAAATACTAAACTTTCAAGATACAAATATGGTAAAAAGAATAAATTGCCAGATTCAGCTTAGGAAACATAATCCACACTGGTAGCAAAACGAAAAACTGGAGAGTTACACATCAACATATATTTACATACTAAGCAGGAAATAATAATGAATTTACAATTTCAACAAGGTGTTATAAATTAACTATCTTGGTCCTTTAAAGCACCCCTCTCAATTCGATCATTTGATTCCCTGAATATAAACATTATTTCTGTATACGAGTAAAAAATCATCCCAAACTCTGAGGTATAAAACATTTTGCCTTGCAATGAATAAAATTATTTCGTAAACAAATATTTGTTGCACGTGAACGTTTTCTTTAAATATAGTGCCAGCAACGACTTTATACAACTAAAGGACATATGTTGTCCACTACATACAGTACATATATAATCAATATCACTTCAGAAGACATGCATATTCTCACGTGGTTTAAGACACAAGTCTGCCACTCAACACAACGAAGCTACTTTAGGCGTTCAGGCCTCTAAGTTCTAAAGTTCAGTCTAACAAAATTCTGTTGCTTAACGGGTGCCACCGTTCGATTCTTCTGTCTGCATTTCTCACTGTATCCAGCCAATGTCTGAGTCTTTCGCCTTTTGACTGAATGCTCAATGCCAAACCACCTGGGGAAAATTCAGTAGAATGAAATTTCATTCTTACAGAACTATGGTCTAATATAAAAACACAAAAATCTTTTTTTTAACATTTCTATAAACATTAATCGCACACCACTCATTACATTTATAAATACATCAGTGGCGCACCCAGAGGGGCCCTGGCACCCCCCCCCCCAAAGAAAAAAAAAAAACATTAGAAAAATTTCCAAAAATCCTTTTCTAATTAAAATTCATTTTTTACATTTCTGTTCGTAAGTAGTGAGGTCGCAGTATACGGTACCCCCTTTACACAGTGCTTTCTCCCTATGACGTCACTTATGGCCACGTCCCCTTATTAAAATTCATAATTGAGGGCTTTTTTTAATATAGTACTCATAATATACACTAGATGGCGCCACGGGTTTTTAATAAAGGGGAGGAATTTTTAATAAAGGAGGGATTAAAAACAATGAGTTTTTATTATGAATATTAATAAGGCGTGGCCGGAAGTGACGTAATATCACATGACCTGAAGGGCGTGATCGGTGACGTCATGGGGGAAAGCACTGTGCAAAGGGGGTACCGTATACTGTGACCTCACTACTGTCGTGTCTTCTATTTCTGTACTACTTATGAATTCCCGCCGATAGGGGACCACCTTGTCATGGTGGTGCCGGGGGGGGGGGGGGGCTTCAGGCCCAGCAACCGGTTGAAGGCTTTGCTGACCGGATTGGGTCCCCAGTTGGACAGAGCCAAGACCAACCGAGGTCGAAGACATCGTTGACCGGTTTGGTGGCCCGGTTGGACGGTGTCAAGACCTCAACATCAGGTGCTCCGTGGAGCAAGTTCAAGGGCGCAGCTGAACGGATTTGGTCCCCTAGTAGGCACGAGCCCTTTACAAAGTCTGGACCTCACTAAGAGTCTCCACCTCGGGTGCCGAGCGAACTTGGATTTACATATCCTTGTTCATGGCTAACCGGGGAACAGAGTAAATCTTAGATTTCTTCCATGATCGGGCTTTCCTTCTATAGGACTGCTGCCATGTGAGGTCGGGGATGAGGTGCATCTGTATGGTTTATTGTTGCCCCCGATTCTAGATAGTCACGGCTTTCCGTTAACTTGGTAGTGTCGTGAGACGGAACCGGGGATTGCTCTGGTTGCTGAACATCTGGCAACAAATAGTACTACTTATGAATTAGCGGTCACATAAGGTGGGAATACAGCTGGGGCAGCGTTGAGATTTATCTCCGCAAAATTTCCCCGCCCTGCCCACGGTCAGTAGGGGACACCGATGGGCTTGAAAAGGCCGCCGTCCGTCGGATGGGACGTTAAGCCGTGGCCCCGTGTGCGGGAGAGCCATACCCTGTGCACGTTAAAGAACACGCTGGATGGCCTTGACGGGAGGCTACCATCTGTCTCCAAACAGCTGTTCCAAATGGGTCCCCTCCCCCAACCTTCTCTGAGCCTTCGGGGTCCTTGTGGCCTGGCCATTTAGCCCATGGTGTGCATAAAAGTGCCGCTCAGAGGTAAAACAATCCAATCCAAAGGTGGGAATACCCTATAGCTCTCTGGAATCACGGCCGCTGTGAACACAAGGCGAACGAATCGGGCAGACCGAGCACTACTTCGTTTGCCCGAGCCGGGCCAGCGGGACCCTCGCCCCCCCCCCCCCCCCTCCAAGGTTAAATCCTGAGTGCGCCACTGAGATACATTATTAATATAACAGTGCTATATACACTTATTATATTTAATCTATACACTGCTATAAATATGAAATCAAAAAATTGACCAATGGAAAATTTACGGAAAAATTTAGTGAGGTGTAAAATTTCCAAAAGTATGTAAATCTATTGGGGCTGAGTTTCCTTTTAAATCATAATAAGGGTGCAATTTCCGGTCGGTTTCGTTAATTAAAAGGAACTCAGACAACAAGAACGATAAAAAAATATCCAATACAAATGTGAAATGTATTATTTAAAACAGTTAAAATTTTGCAAAGTACAAAAAAATCAATATTTTTGGTTGCAATTACTAAACAAATATCGCAATTTTGTTAAATATAACCACGTCAAATGAAATCGAAATATTTTTTATACATCTTAATGAAGTTTATGCCTCAGTTCAGTTTCATGGAATAAAAATTGTAACTATTCTAATTATAAATATTAGAAACACTTACATAAACTTTTCAGTATTAACTTTCTAATCTTCTTTATTCCGAATTCTTCGTTAACAAACCTTGGACAGGATGGCGTCTCGCGTCTTTTGTCTGACATAGGTAGTCTAGTGATTAAGTTAAAAATTAATTTAAATAAGTTGGGTGATGAGAAATCTTGTGGTTAAACTGTGAAGTCGAAAATGGCGTGAGTAGTTATTGAAAAATGGTTCAACTGCAAACGAAATGATTCAACTGAATAACGTGGAATCTAACGGTTTAATTGTAAACCGTGGTGAATAAATTGAGTAATGGGAGGCCTAGTGGTTAAACTGCAAATCAGATGAATAAATGAGTAATGAGGAGGTCTAGTGGAAATACTAATTGAACGAACTGGAATGTTTCTCGTGTTTAAATTTCAAATGAAAGTAAGTAAACTGAGCAGAGATGGGTCAAGTGGTTAAATATGAAAGCGAACTGAAAAATTGAGTACTTTTTAACTACTCTAAATTCCCTAATATGGCAACTTTCCCAAATTTTTCGTTTGTAATTTTAATCATGAGGAATGCTCCAAAACCGAAAAAATGAAATTTCACTTACCTATATAGTCGTCGTTTTTTCCGTAATCTTTGTCCCACACTGTGATCTCCAAAACTTTCTTGCTCATTTCATGAGGCTTCACTTCGAAAATAAATTCCTGGTTCAGAAAAAGGAAAGAGATTTTAGGACAAGAATTTACTAAAGTTATTCTAATGAAATGTATTATATTTCTTTTATATTCAGCACATTTTTAAGTCGGAACTGCAATTCAATAAAATTAAACAAACCTTCTAACCTTATGTTACTGTTAGGGGTTGCAAAAATGTAACTTTAATTAAAAAAAAAAGACAATTCTTGTAAAGTACAGAGTGTTTTAAAAGTAGGTTTACAAGTTTGAGAGGATGTGTACGTTTACTAATAAATGGTAGATACAAATCAAATGCATAGAAATGTAAAACACATCAAGTTTTGTCAGATGTGTCACAGCGACAGTTCTTCAAAAGCCTGTTTCCCACTGACTTATAGCCAACACTTCCTAGAACAGAAAGGCCATACTACTAAGTAATGACGTGAGCATGGTAGATATAAAAATCTACAAATTTCTTATATATTTATTTCTGATATTTATTCTTCTAAGTTTTAAAATTAACTTTTATATTAATTTATATTTATACATAACATTGTTTAGAAAAAAACAATTTTCATACTATAATTTTTTTAAAAGAGGCATATTAGTAAAAAGATCACTATGAAGATTAGTTTTAAAACTTACCAGCAATAATAATAGAAATAAATATATAAGAAATTTGCAGATTTTTTTAGATCTCCAATGATGACGTCATTACTTACTGGTCGAGGCCAACGAGAAAGACAGGCCATGACACTGGAATATCACGTGATCAACTTAGTGTGAGGTTACAGCCGATTTTCATAGAAGCGAAGTGCTTATTCTTCATCGTGAAACCGGGATTGCAATTGTTTTTGTCTTCAAACTATCTTTGGATTACCCCAAAGAGGTGAGCATTTCTCCTAATTATTATTTGTAGCAAGAAATATTTCCTGTAGTTAGTGGTTTGATAAAAGTAATTATTTAGTGCTTGAAAAGTGTGGGCAGATAATGTCAAACAGGACCTTGTTAGAATTGGTGTACAGTGGCCAGATGCAGCAGATGTAGCTCAGGACAGATATGCTTGGAGAATTAAACTGCGTGGTCTGGTTGGACCTCCGTAGCCCATGGCTGCTTGAGGAGGAGGATGATGATGATGATGATGATGATGATGATGATGATGATGATGATGATGATGATGATGATGATGATGATGATGATGAAAAGTGTTCTGAGTGCATTGCTCTCTTAGGCCTAGTTTCAACGTGTTGAAAGATGGCGTGATCTAAAACAAAATTATGTGCCAAGAATGTTGGCAAAATTTAGTATCTGAAAATTACTTTTGCAGTATATTATGTTCTTTCAGAAGCTGTGATGTGTTATGTGAGTGCAAAATAATGAATTTTAGGATATCTTTCATGTTCTAGATTATGTATGAGTCTTTCAGGAAGATATACATAATTTTCACTAAAATCAATTTACTAGAGAAACGTTTTATAATGAACTGATATTACATGATCTAATATATTTCTTGTCACATCTTCATTGGACATCTTTTATGAGTTGAAAAGAAACAAAAAAGTGTAGTGAAATATTTACTTAATATATTCCAAATCTGTGATATACACTAGTATATTGTTAAAATCAATATGCAAAAAATCGTAATTTTTTATGAGTTTTGTAATTTTCTGTATCATATTCTAAAATATTACTGCTAAATACAGTACAAGTTTTATTCAAATCTGTATATTCCGCACTGTATTTGCATTACGTTGCCTCAGGGACAGCTTGCCCATGTTTGCAATGAAAATAATTTGTTGTAATCAAATTTAGGTTTTTTAGAAATATCAGGTTCAGTATTTAAATAGTTATGAAGGTATAAATATTTAACTTAGCTCGTTCAAAATTGATGGAAATTAGTATGTGAACTACTAAAATGTATTCATACTTTTCACAGTATTTATCACTAAAGTTTAATGTACAGGTTATTGCTTCCATTTCAACTTGTTTACGCGACAGCAGTTATATAAAGTGGAATAGCTGTTATTAAATATTCCATAATTAAATACCAAACGTGCAACGCATCTACTGTCACAATTTTCCTTAATTTGGGTTGTTTTACCTCTGAGCGGCACTTTTTTGCACACCATGGGCTAAATGGCCAGGTCACATGGACCCCGAAGGCTCAGAGAAGGTTGGGGGAGGGGACCCACTGGAACAGCTGTTGGGAGACAGATGGTAGCCTCCCGTCAAGGCCATCCAGCGTGTTCTTTAACGTGCACAGGGTATGGCTCTCCCGCACACGGGGCCACGGCTTAACGTCCCATCCGACGGACGGCGGCCTTTCCAAGCCCAGCGGTGTCCCCTACTGACCGTGGGCAGGGCGAGGAAATTTTGCGGAGATAAATCTCAACGCTGACCCAGCTGGGACTCGAACCTGGGAACTACAGATTACGAGCCTGGCGCGCTACCGACTGAGCCACCCCCGCCCCACAATTTTCCTTAATAATTTTAAGAAGTTATGCACTGTAGAATCTCGATTACTGCTTGCATACCATGGAAATTTATCTAAGTGATCGCTGAAAGTATATATTTTTTAAATTATATTTGGGTCGGGCGATTTCTTTTCCAAAAGATTAAAAAAATGTAATCAATAAGTAAATATTAAGGATACCGGAAATGGTAAGTAAATGAAAACCAGCGGTGTATTCTGAATCAATGCCTTGCAGTTGTTAAATGTTTAAAAAAATAAAATTAATGAATTTAATGTTTAAATAAAATTGCAAAAACGAGATACAAGGTTCTGTGCGAACGAATCGAGTGACGTTTGCAGCTACCGGACTAAGTTGATCACGTGACGGCTGAGGATCGCCTCAGTGTCGTGGCCTGTCTTTCTCGTCGGCCTCGTTACTTGTGTGGGTTCTATTCTATGAGGTGTTGGGTTGTTTTACCTCTGAGCGGCATTTTTTGCACACTATGGGCTAAATGGCCAGGTCACATGGACCCCGAAGGCTCAGAGAAGGTTGGGGGAGGGGACCCACTGGAACAGCTGTTGGGAGACAGATGGTAGCCTCCCGTCAAGGCCATCCAGCGTGTTTTTTAACGTGCACAGGGTATGGCTCTCCCGCACACGGAGCCACGGCTTAACGTCCCATCCGACGGACGGCGGCCTTTCCAAGCCCATCGGTGTCCCCTACTGACCGTGGGCAGGGCGGGGAATTTTGCGGAGATAAATCTCAACGCTGACCCAGCTGGGACTCGAACCTGGGAACTACAGATTACGAGACTGGCGCGCTACCGACTGAGCCACCCCCGCCCCTCTATGAGGTGTTGGTACAGCTCTTCGTAGTTGTAAACCTATATTTCGAAACCCCTGTATTAAACGAAGGAATGGCAAGCCGATTTATATTATTACGACAGATGATCGTGCTATCGTGAATTTATGATAAACGTGTCATGAACGCTCGCGTATGCTTCTGCGCGAGAATTACGAAACCAACGAATTGGAACACAGAACCTGTCTGAAAAAATAGAAAAGATGGAACGTAATGTTGGAGTTTTGGATATACGAAAGAGGTTGCAGATAGACTGAGTCTGTACACGTTAAGAGTGTGTTTTTTGTTGCTTCTTACCTCTGAGCGGCTGTTTTTTGCACACAATGGGCTAAATGGCCAGGTCACAAGGACCCCAAAGGCTCAGAGAAGGTTGGGGGAACAGCTGTTGGGAGACAGATGGTAGCCTCCCGTCAAGGCCATCCATCGTGTTCTTTAATATTGTGTTGTTTTACCTCTGAGTGACACTTTTTTGCACCAACGGGCTAAATGGCCAGGTCACAAGGACCCCGAAGGCTAAAAGAAGGTTGGGGGAGGGGACCCACTGGAACAGCAGTTGGGAGACAGATGTTAGCCTCCCGTCATGGCCATCCAGCGTGATCTTTAATATTCACAGGGTATAACTCTCCTAAGATGGATTGTTTTACCACTTAGTACAACATTTTTTGCACACCATGGATTAAATGGCCAGGTCACAAGGACCCCGAAGGCTCAGAGATGATTAGGAGAGGGAACCCACTGGAACAGCTGTTATCCTCCCATCAAGGCCATCCAGTGTGTTCTTTAACGTGCACAGGGTATGGCTCTCCCGCACACGGGGCCACGTCTTAACGTCCCATCCGACGGCCGGCGGACTTTCCAAGCCCATCGGTGTCCCCTACTGACCGTGGGCAGGGCGGGGAATTTTGCGGAGATAAATCTCAACGCCGACCCAGCTGGGACTCGAACCTGGGAACTACAGATTACGAGCCTGGTGCGCTACCGACTGAGCCACCTCGCTCCCGTTTAGAGTATAAAAAGAAGTGTTTTATATAGTGATTGCCCGGGAAGTTAATCATTTTTATTAGTGAAAATCCTATTAATGAATTAACAAGGAAAATAAGAAGTGTTTACGCCTGAAGTGAAAGATATAAAAGAGACATTGTCATTAAAAATGAAGAGGTAGACGTTAATCGAAGAGACAGAACTAGTCTTAACTGTTCTGTAGGAAGAGATTGTTACATTAGGTACGAGAGTATTTAGTTCGTTTGTAAATAATTTCATCCATGTTTCTCGTAATCTGTAGTTCCCAGGTTCGAGTCCCGGCTGGGTCAGCGTTGAGATTTATCTCCGCAAAATTCCCCGCCCTGCCCACGGTCAGTAGGGGACACCGATGGGCATGGAAAGGCCGCCATCCGTCGGATGGGACGTTATGCCGTGTCCCCTTGTATGGGAGAGCCATACCCTGTGCGCGTTAAAGAACACGCTGGATGGCCTTGACGGGAGGCTACCATCTGTCTCCCAACATCTGTTCCAGTGGGTCCCCTCCCCCAACCTTCTCTGAGCCTTCGGGGTCCTTGTGACCTGGCCATTTAGCCCATGGTGTGCAAAAAAAGTTCTACTAAGAGGTTAAACAATTCCTCTTAGGAGAGCTATACCCAGTGAATATTAAAGAACACGCTGGATGGCCTTGACGGGAGGCTATCATCTGTCTTCCAACAGATGTTCCAGTGGGTCCCCTCCCCCAACCTTCTTTTAGCCTTCGGGGTCCTTGTGACCTGGCCATTTAGCCCATTGTGTGCAAAAAAGTTCTACTAAGAGGTTAAACAATCCATCTTAGGATAGCCATACCCTGTGAATATTAAAGAACACGCTGGATTTCCTTGACGGGTGGCTATCATCTGTCCTCCAACAGATGTTCCAGTGGGTCCCCTCCTCCAACCTTCTCTGAGCCTTCGGGGTCCTTGTGACCTGGTCATTTAGCCCATGGTGTGGTGGCATGCTCAGAGGTAAAACAACCCAAATTCATGTTTTTGTAATAAATTGCATTGTTTTGCATTTACTTGAACTCACGCTCAATGCTGAAAATTGATGAAAACTTTAAAAATTTGAAAAAAAAAATGAGAAAAATTTCATCAACCGATGAAAACATTTTGGATGCACATTTCCCATGAAATGCATCAATTTCAGCGAAAGGCATTTTTTCCTACCTCGTTGTATTCAGGATTCAAAGTCTTCTTTTTGGTCGTTGTTTTGTACCGTCTTCTGAGTGCATCAGGTTTCATTTGGCTAGAAAAAGATCGAAAATTGTAAATTATTAATCAGTAAATATCACTAATTGGAAAAATATAATATCCAACGAACTAGGCTTAAGGGTCGAGTTATTTTATCTCTTAAAAGCATCTTTTTTGCACACAATGGGCTGTGGCCAGGTCACAAGGACCCCAAAGGCTCAGAGAAGGTTGAGGGAGGGGACCCACTGGAACAGCTGTTGGGAGACAGATGGTAGCCTCCCGTCAAGGCCAGCTAGCGTGTTCTTTAACATTCACAGGGTATGGCTCTTCTAGGATGGGTTGTTTTATCTCTTAGTAGCACTTTTTTTGCATACAATGGGCTAAATGGCCAGGTCACAAGGACCCCGAAGGCTCAGAGAACGTTGGAGGAGGGGACCCACTGGAACAGCTGTTGGGAGACAGATGGTAGCCTCCCATCAAGGCCATCCAGCGTGTTCTTTAATATTCACAGGTTATGGCTCTCAGTAGTTTAGTCCCAACCTACCGATTCCCCTTTGCACAGTGCTTTCCCCCCTATGTCGCAATCGTCCACGTTGCCTTCTTGACTTGGACCCCCTATGTCGCAATCGACCGGAAATTGGTCCGTGTTGGTCCACGTTGCCTTCTGAACTTTGACCCCTATGTTGCAATCAACAGGAAATTGACCCTGGCGTAGCAACTGTCGTGGTATTAATAATTCATAATTAATAATTCATAATTAATAATTCATAATTAAAAATTCCTCCCCCTTTTAACCCCTTGTGCTATCTAGTTTTTAACTCTAATTTTAAGTCCTCCTTCTCGAATAGTCTCGATTTTTCTTTATTTCTGACTCACCTTTTATTTTAAAACCTCGATTTTGCAAACCCCCTGGTTGACCTATATTTTAAGCCCTACCTATATTTTAAGCCCCCTCCTTCCCTAAGATTACAAGCCTCAGAATAATTGCACAGAAAAGGATGATACAAGTCTCAATTGTAAAAACACCTCCAAAAAGACCCCCCAATGGTTGACTTATATTTTAAACCCTCCACTTGCAAACCCCCTGGTTGACCTATATTTTAAGCCCTACCTATATTTTAAGCTCCCCTTCTCGAATAGTCTCGATTTTTCTTTATTTCAGTCTCACTTTTTATTTTAAAACCTCGATTTTGCAAACCCCCTGGTTGAGCTATATTTTAAGTCCTCCTTCTCGAATAGTCTCGATTTTTCTTTATTTCAGACTAACCTTTTATTTTAAAACCTCGATTTTACAAACCCCCCTGGTCGACCTATATTTTAAACCCTGCCTATATTTTAAACCCCCCCCCCCCTCCTTCCCTCGGAACGGCTGGTGCAAGTCTCAGAATAATTGCACAAAAAAGGATGTTACAAGTCTCAATTGTAAAAACACCTCCAAAAAGACCCCCCTCGTCGACCTATATTTTAAACCCTACCTATATTTTAAACCCCCTCCTTCCCTCGGATTACAAGTCTCAGAATAATTCCACAGAAAAGGATGACACAAGTCTCAATTGTAAAAATCAACTCTCAAAGTTGTATTCTTATTAATTAAAACCCTTTCTATTAAAAGTTACCTCTATTAAAAATCTTTTGGTGTTCATTTTGCCAGGACTGCTAAACGATTCCCTTTTACTAAAATTTCAATTCTTTGGGATTCATTTTTTCCAACCCCGTTAATCGATCCCCTAGTAAATAAAAACTCTCACTCACCTTTATTAAAATCATCCAGCACTCGTAATAAATCAGTTTAATCGGGGAAAAAAAAAAAATCATTCCGTCGCTAGCGTACCTCCACGTTAATTTCGGGAAAAAGTCTCATCGGATCCAAGGTCCACGTATTTTACTAGAAGAATGACACAGTAACTATTCCACAGAAAAATTAATAAAATTTGTTTTAAATTATTCGTAGGACTTGTATATAAGATCTACCTTGCAATAGACGTTCAACAGGCTAAAAGTTTTCCAAGTCCGTTATCAGTGTATCGGAAATCGTACGTTTCCTGTAGACATCCTTCAGATCGCTTATTAGGGGGTAGCAACAGCACTTTCGCCACATCACACGATATGGTGCAATTCTTTATCAGCTGGAAGGTCAAAAGGTCAAATGTCCAGCGCTTCACTGTGTCTGCATTTGACACTGATAAGGTTTAAAAATAGATGATTCCTAGAATCCACATTGTGCAACGGTCAAAGTCCAGTGGGGGAGGGTGTATATAAACACCGACTTCTCAGCGACTGTCACTGTGTTCTTCATCTGTCAGTTTGCTACCTGTCAGCCCTGCTCGCTCTCCTTCTCTACCTGCTAGCTCGTCGATCCTCTTCTCTACCTGAGATGTCCACTATGCGAGAATTTTCCCGTGCTGGATCCTCAACTGATACCAGGTAAATGAAATTTTATTTAATGTTGTACTTAAGATGCTCAACTGAATCACCTACTAACGTACAATATAGATTTTTATATTTGTTTCTAACTAGTAAAGTCATTCTAAATGATAATTTTCAAACTTTAGTTAGATTTTTTTTTGATCAGGCTAGTAAAGTGTGCTTTTATTACAACTGTTCAGTTCAATATAGATTTCTCTACCCTGTAAAGTCATTTTACTTTTTTTATTCTAAACGATAATTTTCAAACTTTAGTTAGATTTTTTGATCAAGCTAGTCAAGTGTGCTTTTATTACAACTGTTCAATATAGATTTTTATATTTGTTTCTACCCTGTCATTTTATTCTAAACGATAATTTGCAAACTTTAGTTAGTTTTTTTTTTTTGATCAAGCTAGTAAAGTGTGCTTTTATTACAACATAACTGTTCTAAGATAAAAATCATGTAAAGTACTGCATATTCTGAGACTAAATTATCTATTCAGGTCTGATGCTGGTCCTTCCACTGATGTCGACTGCTTTGAAGAGCTACTCACGGCAGTGCGCACTCTAGAGGCGACAGCCAAAAGACCTCCTACACCCGAGCTTCCAACAGAGTCAAAGCGCCTCTGCATACTCCAACAGGGAGGCAGGGAATTAAGGCAAAGGACATCGAAACTTTCCCTCAAAAAGCGTCGCCAGTCCACTGTCGCAGCGGGTATGGGAAATCCCTATGTCCCCGTCGTACCTTCAACTGCAACTAGGTAAATGAAATTTTATTTAATATTGTCCTTAAGGCGCTCAATTGAATCACTTACTAACGTACAATGTAGAGTTTTATATTTGTTTCTACCCTGTAAAGTCATTTTATTCTAAACGATAATTTTCAAACTTTAGTTAGATTTTTTGCTCAAGCTAGTAAACTATGCTTTTATTACAGCTGTTCAATGTATTTGTTTTCTACCCTTGTAAAACCATTTTACTTTTTTTTTTATTCTAAATGATAATTTTCAAACTTTAGTTAGTTTTCTGCTCATGCTAGTCAAGTGTGGTTTTATTACAACTGTTCGGTTCAATATAGATTTTTATATTTGTTTATACCATGTAAAGTCATTTATTCTAAATGATAATTTTCAAACTTTAGTTAGTTTTTTTTTTTTCATCAAGCTAGCAATGTTGCCTTTTCATTTTCTGTTCTAAGATAAAAACTCGTAAAGTACTGCATATTCTGAGACTAAATTATCTATCCAGGTCTATCCCTTCCACTGGTGCTGGACCCTCCAACGTTCTGGTCCCCGTCTCCTCCGACATAAGGACACCATTCACTGTCGCCGCTGGTACCTCCACCGCTACTGGGTAAATGAAATTTTATTTAATGCTGTCCTTAATGTGTTCAACCGAATCACTTACTAACGTACAATATAGAGTTTTATATTTGTTTCTACCCTGTCATTTTATTCTATAAATGTTAATTTTCAAACTTTAGTTAGATTTTTTGCTCAAGCTAGTAAACTATGCTTTTATTACAACTGTTCAATGTATTTGTTTCCTACCCTTGTAAAACCATTTTACTTTTTTTTTTATTCTAAATGATAATTTTCAAACTTTAGTTAGATTTTTTGTTCAAACTAGTAAAGTGTGGTTTTATTACAACTGTTCGGTTCAATATAGATTTTTCTAACTAGTAAAGTCATTTTAGTTACTTAGTTTTTGATCAAGTTAGCAAACTGAAGCATATTGGTTTTTCATTTTCTGTTCTAAGATAAAAAAACATGTAAAGTAGTGCATATTCTGAGACTAAATTATCTATCCAGGTCTATCCCTTCCACTGGTGCCGAACCCTCCAGCGTTCGTGTTCCCGTCTCCTCCGACATAAGGACACCATTCACTATCGCCGCTGGTACCTCCACCGCTACCAGGTAAATGTAATTTTATTTAATGTTGCCCTTAAGGCGCTCAACTGAACCACATACTAACGTTCAATATGGAGTTTTATATTTGTTTCTACCCTGTCATTTTATTCTAAATGTTAATTTTCAAACTTTAGTTAGATTTTTGCTCAAGTTAGTAAAGTGTGCTTTTATTACAACTGTTCAGTTCAATATAGATTACTATATTTGTTTCTACCCTGTCATTTTCATTCTAAATGATAATTTTCAAACTTTAGTTAGATTTTTTTGATCAAGTTAGCAAACTGAAGCATACTGGTTTTTTCATTTTCTGTTCTAAGATAAAAAAAAAACACGTAAATGTACTGCATATTCTGAAAAATAAATTATCTTTCTAGGTCCGCATTCTCCAACGTTCCTGTCAGCTCTACAGAGTCTCCCCACTTCACAGTGTCGCACACTCGGCGGTACAACTCGAAAAAATTCAAGACAGATTTCGTCTCTACAAGTGTGCGACTTGGAGGTATGGAGAATGTGGAACCTTATAATTTCCTCCCGGTCCTACACGACCTACATGAGAAAATGTTGGCCGACGTTGTCCCCACAGGGGAGTATAGCCATGTTCGGCTATGTTTACGCTCCCGGGATTTGAAAAAACCCGTCAACTTGGCACTAATTCGGCGTAATGCCCTGACGGGGGAGAGATTCATGGCTGCACTCGACAAAGTAGTGCAGTCAAATGAGTCTCTCGGTCCCGGGAGCGAACTGGAGTTTGACTTCGTTTGTGCCAACCTCGACCGGGTCGGTACCGGTGGAGATGGAAGGCGCACAGGTCCCGAGACTCGTCGTATCGCTGACGTCCAGTCTTTCATCAACAATAAGAAGGCTGTCACAAAAATTGTAAATCGTGACAACATCTGTTTAGCAAGAGCTCTCGTCGTCGCACGAGAGCTTTGCTTAAAAAATAAAGGGTTGGCAAACAACTACATCAAAATTGCTGATTATCGCTACCCTTTACAACGCCAAGAAGCCCGTCAACTTCACTTGGATGCGGGTATTCCCGAGGGTCCTTGTGGACTCCCGGAAGTACGTCTCTTCCAAGCTCACCTGACACAGTTCAGGATTGTTGTGTATTCTGCTGACGACGCCTTTCTTCCCATCTTCATTGGTCCCGAAGGTGGGGACAACCTTTATTTGTTGTTTAGTGCAGGGCATTACGACGTGATTACCAAACCATCAGGGTTTTTTGGGGTTAGGCATTTCTGCCACATTTGCTTAAAGGGGTATAATCATGGACATGTTTGCAAGGGAACCTGCAACAGGTGCCTGTCAGTCGATGTGCTTCATACAGGGGAGCTGTTGCTTTGCACGGTGTGCTGTGTGTATTTGCGCAGGGCTGAATGCTTTCAGGCGCACCTGCTGAAGGCATGTCAGACACGGCATCGCTGTGTTAAGTGCATTAGCATTTACGATCCCCTGAAAAAGCACGTTTGCAAGGCTGACACCTTAAAATTCGTCGAGCCCTGCAAAATTGACCCTGTCGGTCAGACTTACCTCTACTTTGACGTAGAGACTGTGCAGTGTGCCGACGGGTTGCTAAAACCGATACTATGTGTGGTCACATACCAAGTGGACGACGAGTGGGTCTATGCTTCATTCCCGGAAACGGACGCCTTTATGGATTGGATTCTCGCCGAAGAACGTCCTGGGGTTCAACGATTCAAGGACGCCACAGTCCTCGCACATAATCTGAAAGGCTTTGACGGCATGTTCATCATTAGTTACCTGTACAGAAAATTTTTAAAACCGGATCTCGTGTTCGATGGATCCAAGATTTTAGGTATCTTTTTACCTGGCCTTAAAATAAGGTTCATTGACACGTTGTCCTTTATTCAGGCTCCTCTTCGATCATTCACGAAGACCTTCAACTTGGAGACAGTGAAAGGCTTTTTCCCCTTTAAATTCGTGAAGGAGGAAAATCTACAGTATGCAGGACCCATCCCTGATCGGCTTTTTTTCCAGCCAGAAGACATGGAGCCTGAAACTCTGTCAGCATTCAACGAGTGGTATGTCGCAGCAAGCCTTGAACCCTGGCATTTTCAACAACAGCTTCTGTATTACTGCAAGGCAGATACAGAGTTGTTGCGGCGAGGCGCCCAAGCTTTCCGTGAGGAATTTTTAAATCTCACAGGTGTAGACCCATTTGCGTGTGACCTGACTGTTGCCGGTGCTTGTCTTCGAATTTTCCGTGGGAAGTTTCTGCAAAAGAATACCCTCGGTGTGTGTCCCGCCCAAGGGTATTCGGCGAGTAATGACCGGCAGTCCTTGAAAGCTCTCGCATGGTTAGAGTATGAGGCTTCCAAGGACAATATCGTAATTCAAACTGCGCGATCACCCGGAGGTGAGTATAAGATAGGGCAGTACAAATTAGACGGCGTGTGCCACAGTACCCGTTGTTATTACGAATTTTTGGGGTGTTACTATCATCACTGCTTGAAATGTTTCAACCCTGGAAAAATAGATCAGCGCACGAGAAAGCCATTTGGTCTGCTAAACACCCGGACCATGGATCGTCTTGAGACCTTGAAAGTGCTGATGAACGGGTACACATGCAAAATCATGTGGGAGCACGAATTCGACGAGTTGATGCGCAAAAACCCACCCGTCGCATTAATTTATAAATCCGTCGAGCCTATCAGGCGTATAGGGGCCCGTGACTACCTCTACGGAGGGCGCGTGGAGGTGTTTTCGATCTTTGCATCGGCGGGCCTAGGATGTAGCCTTAACTACGTTGATTACAACAGCCTGTACCCTTATGTTTGCAAGAAGGCTCCATTCGGTAAAGGTCACCCGGTTCGGATCACCTCCGATTTCGCCACGGACCTCGACCACTATTTTGGCATTGCACACGCCACACTGTTAGCCCCCGACGATTTGTTCATCCCTGTACTGCCCTACAGGTGTAATGGGAAGCTGCTTTTCCCCCTTTGCAGGATCTGTGCGGATGGTCAGCTGGCACCCCCTTGTCAGCACACCGTGAACCAGCGCTCATTGACAGGATCTTGGCCAACGTTCGAAATTTATGCTGCGATGCGTGCTGGATACAAACTTCTTCAATTCCATGATGTGTGGCATTTCAATACCATCCTGCAATACGATCCCGCAACAAAAAAGGGAGGTGTCTATGCTGGGTACATAGATACTTTCCTGGGGCTGAAGCAGCGCTACTCCGGGTTTTTCCCTGACGTGCAGACCGAGGAGCAAAAGGAAGCCTTCTGTGAGGCCTTCTTCCAGGCGGAGGGGGTTCGGATCCTCCCCTCGGAAGTTGAAAAAAACAACCTTAAGCGTACACTTTCCAAGGTCTCGCTTAATTCGTCATGGGGGAAGCATGCGCAGAACATGAGTCGAACCCAGACGACCATTGTGAGTTGTCCTGTCAAGTACGTGGAACTCTTGACGGACGCATCGCTAGTCATCACTGACGTCGCTGTTATCAGTGATCAGGCCGTGCTTGTCACGCACAAGCCGGCGGAGTCTGCCACTCCAGCGAACACCCGTGGAAGCCTGATTCTCGCCGCAATGGTGACAAGTCACGCCAGACTAAAACTGTACGAGCTTCTATCAAAATTAGACAGTCGTGCAATGTATTCTGACACGGATTCAGTAATTTATACAACGTCTCCTCGCGACACCTACACACCACCACAACATCCCTTTCTCGGAGGTCTCGTAGATGAAATTTCTTCAAAGTATGGCTCCGGTGTACACATCACTGACTATGTCAGCGCTGGAGCAAAAAGTTATGCCCTTCGGCTGAGCAACGGGGATGAAATTCTTCGCGCCAAGGGCATATCACTCACGAAGAAAAACCGGTGCACATACAATTTTGAACTACTGAAATCCATGGTGCTAGGGAACTCCCCAACCAGTGAGACCTTCGAAGTCCCTTTCAATGTAATTCGTAATAAAGTGGATGGGTCACTTACGAATAAGCCCATGGTGAAAAGGTTTAAGGCTAACCTAGATAAGCGGTATCTCAGCCCGGGTTCGACTCTCACTGTACCTTATGGTTACAATGACCTGGGCCTGGATACCCTTATCCAACTCATGGATGAGTAAATGTACAGTTTTCAACTTATTTATTTCATATTACACCTTTATTTATTTCATTGTACAGTTTTCAACTTATTTATTTCATATTACACCTTTATTTATTTTATATTACTACTTTATTTATTTCATTG
Organism: Ryuthela nishihirai; assembly: GCA_038380435.1. Lineage (NCBI taxonomy): Eukaryota > Metazoa > Arthropoda > Arachnida > Araneae > Heptathelidae > Ryuthela > Ryuthela nishihirai. The sequence continues at coordinate 93,857,043 of JAWZYU010000006.1, forward strand.
TACAGTTTTCAACTTATTTATTTCATATTACACCTTTATTTATTACATTGTACAGTTTTCAACTTATTTATTACACCTTTATTTATTATTTCACTGCACGCCTTTTATTTCAATATCCTTAATGGATCTTAATCATTATATCAGTGCCCTTAGGGGACTTTAATTATTATTTCAGTGTCCTTAGTGGACTTTAAATATTTCAATGTTCCTACTTTAATTATTTCAGTGTCCTTAGGGGACCTTTTTTAAATTATTTCAGTGTCCTTAGGGGACTTTAATTATTATTTCAGTGTCCTTAATGTACTTTAATCACGCGTAATGTCCTCGCACTCGGCGTCGTCAGCAGTTTTTGAAGCTTGTATTTTTGAAACCTACAATATGTTACTGTCCAGCATTGGATATGTGAAACCAACAGTAGATATGTCATGTGAATTTTTTTAATAAAAAAGGTTTCAAAAAAATCCGTCTCTTTATTTCTCAGCACTGGAAGACACTATGGTGGGAGAAAGCAAGAGGTAACTTTGTTTTTCAGGTGCTCCATAAGTCTTATCAGTGATCTGCACAATGCGATCTCCAAGTCTCGCTGCTGCAACAGCATTCTCATTACCCAGACACTAACGCCCTCTGCTGTACTCCTGAGTGTAGCAGCGCGCGTACATCTGAGCACAGATCACTTCCGGATGTCAAGCATTGAATGAAGCATCAGTGTGAAAACATTGAATGGGAAGAGACGTAAAAATGGCTAAAGGCAAATTATCAGTTTTACTTTCTTTTATTGGATACAGATTTTTAATACATGGTTTTTTAACACAAGTCTTGGAAAGTTTTTTTTTTTTACAGATATTTTCTCTTTTATTGGATACAGATTTTTAATACATGGTTTTTTAACACAAGTCTTGGAAAGTTTTTTTTTTTTTGTTTTTTTACAGATATTTTCTCTTTTATTGGATACAGATTTTTAATACATGGTTTTTTAACACAAGTCTTGGAAAGTTTTTTACAGATATTTTCAATACGCCGTCCACTCGGATAATTTTCTTTTCTTACGTCGGATGGGAACAGCAATGTCTTTTGGGGGCCGCTCTTCAGCTATATGATTTCTGGGAATGTTGACTTTTACTTCCTGTGGAGTGTCAAGCTGTTTTGAGAATAACAAATAATTTTTCAAAGCAGTCAGGTACTTTTCAGACTTATCGTCAGCATCACCAGACTCTAATATTTTCTTCATCTCTGAGTCTAAATCACACACTTTTTTTCTTATGTTTCTCCTCTGCACTGCTTTCACTGAAATCATTTTTTTCTAAATAACGAGACCAGTAGGGGGAGGGCAGCAGTCAATAGTGGTATAATGAACACTGAACCACGCTGCAGGAGATGCTTCTTGTGGCGTAAAGATGCACGTTTCGACGCTAGACTCCTTATGACCGTCTTGTGCTGGCGTAAATTCTTTAATACTCGATGGGAGACAGGTATATTGCCTTTTAAGAAATTGGAACACACTTCACATAGAGCATACATCTGGGGGTCGGAGATGTGCTTCATCAGAGCTGCACGCTGCTTACCCCCTAGCTTTGGCAAGCACTGAAGGAACGGGCCTTGAGATTTAACTTTCATTTGGAACGTAAAGTATTTCGGGTTCTTCTGATGGAAGAATCTTTGCACGGAGCCTTTCACTATCTAACGTTCTGGGATGAAGGTCAACACAAATAGCCACAGGTTGCTTGTGTAGCTAACCTATAAGCATCCGTCAGGAGTTTAGATTGATGGGGGTATACTTGTCTCGCCAGGTGAGTTATTTGTGAAGCATCCCGACAGTTGCGAAATAAAAACATGTAGTGAGCATTGAGTGATATAGTCCTCGAATGTCTTCCCTTTAAAAACAGATTTTGTAATATCAGGACAATCGTGATATTTTTATGATGACCACCACGAATAAACAATTGTGATATGCGTTCGCTGGCTACAGACTGTTCCATCAAGTCATCCAGTACCAGAAGTGTAGGTCTGAGGGGATCAAATTCCAGATCCGTAGGTAGTCCTTCATAAAATTCCACCGTTTCTTGAAGGGTTCAAAGGCAGGCTGCCACTCCCCGTAGCAGTAGACGACACGCTGGGGTGGGGGTTCGATTACTTGAGCTGCTTCTCTGATGAGTTTCAGAGTGAAAGTCGTCTTTCCACACTGTGAAGGAGCAGCAATTATAATATTTGAAGGAGTTAGGAGAGCCATCGCAACACCATGCAGTCGTTAAAGTCTACTCGACACGTGTAATCACGATGCAGTACTGTGGGAAGAGTCGAACCACACGCTCTTTTAAACAGGAAATACAGACAGTGAGCACCGCAAGTGTCTCCCAGGGGGTCCTGCAGAGGTATTGAAGGGTGTAAGACGTGATATATGCCTAGTCGACTGTAGTATTCTTGCATGGAGACATCGGGACTCGTACCTAGGGGGTCAAAGTGATCCACGTGCATTCCTTTCTTGTAAACTGCTATCCAGTGGGCTCCAGGCATGGAGGACGGATCGGTATTGTAGATAAACAAGGCTTCGGGTTGATTGATTCTGCGTGGTAGTCTGTCACGGGGGAACACACCGAGACTTGTGGGTAACATCGAAAGAATGGATTCTAGCTGATAAGTATTCGTGAGCTGTAGTCAAACAGGACTTTACGATCCAATGGGATTTCCAGCAAATTCTGGTATTCGGCATACAGGATCACAGTGACCGATGCGGGTAGCGGTTTGGCAAACTTTAATTCGACTCTCACACTCCCACTCTTTATTAAAGAAAACACTTGATTGCATTCACGTTGCTCGGGGGTCAATTGGAATCCAAACAAAGTAAAACCTTCTCCATATGCTTTTCGCGATAAGTTAATACCACTATCGGATTTCCAGGCATCCACAGCTTCCAATAATCCTTGGTAACAGTGGAGATAGCGCCCACTCGCAAAGTCGGGAGTGTAGGACTGGTGATCGCTGTCAATGTGAAGACTGATGTAGTTTAAGTCGAAATGTTGGAAGTTGAAGGGATTTTTTTCGTACGATCCATTCAGGCTGGTGCTTTCCACCATACCGAGTACCAGACGTACAGGGAGCTGACCTAGAAATAAATTGTCACGGTTCACACTCGTTAGTCCCGAAGCGATGGAAAACATACGTAAATCCGTTCTTCGCAGAGGGTACTTGGCACCCTCCGAACCCAGCAGGCGAGCGTGTGCAAGGATGACACCCGAAGTGGGTTTGACTTTACGCACGAAAAATTCGGCTTCGTGTATCTGTACTTTGTAAGAGGGGTCCGCTTCACCTGTCACGAGACAGAATTCGGGTTTGGATCTCAATAAACGCAGTCTCAGGTCGACTTGATTGAGCAGGTAACGATCTTGATTAAACAGGTCGGCGTGGATCCACGAGATGAGTTCGATACCTGTTGGTTTGACGTAGCCCTTGCGCTGATGCCATCCCTCGTTCTCCCGACTGGACAGTTCCATTTTACCGGGGGTGTCGAGGTACCAGAGCGAGGTGCCGAGCTGGCTTCGTGTGGCATCGGTACCGTAATTCAATAGAGTCTCTAGGTATGCCCTGTAGGGGTACAGGGTGTGAGAAGCACTCACTAGGTGATCATTGAGGAAGACGTCTACCTGGCTGAAGAGGGCATGAAAGAAATGATTGCAGGGAGCAATCACTTCCGACGGTGCTGTACCATCGGATTTTACAATTTTCAAGACGAGACGTAGGTGACATCGGGATAGATCAATGTAATCGTCTGTTCCTTTCACGATGAATTCAAGTGGAGCATTACCTTCCAAGGATGCCACAGGTAAATAATTGACATAACAGCCTCTTTCTAATTGTGAGACTGTGGGAGGGATCAGAAACAGGTCCAGTTCTGAATTGGCACAGTCGCCTGAATCAGCGTGAATTTTCTGAATGCTCATGATGAAAACACGTCCTGCACAGTACAGTGTCTCTTCACTTTATGAACCTTGGGATGCTGACGGCGGCGTTTTATTCCTTTCCCTCCCTGCAGCTTTGAACTGGCACATTGTAATAGGTCGGCGCCCGCTTCACGGAGTCCCGCTTTGGCTGCAGATTTGAAATTTTGCCCCTGGGACATCTCTGAAACGAACCGTAGCCCACCCTTATGTAGGGTAGCCAGTGCAGGTCGTACGAGAGGGCTGATGAAACGTCCAATAGTGGCAAAGATGCTTCCTAGCCCATCGCCTCTCTGATAACGAGGACCACGGAACACACCCTTCCCCGTTTGGCTCTTGTAGTAGCTCACGTAGGCATCTGCAGAAGGGGGAACGAATTTAACCCTCATGGCGGAAATGTAACTTGACTAAAACTTTACCGAATTTAAAATGCAGAGGTTCTCCGGTGTCGGTACGAAGGAAGATTCTCACGCTCTCGAAACTGTTCCTTGCAAGGGGGTAGTAATCAGGTTGCTGATACACTGCAACAATGGCTTCGTTATTACTGGTTCTGACGGCGGGGTTCACGACACGCAACAGTTCGCCGTGAGTATCACCTAACAACTGAGGCGCAATCAGGTCTGAATACAAATAAATACCATACATTCCTCTGTTCATATCGATGGGATAGTCACCCTGGACTTTATTCAGTGGTATATCTAATTTAGTAATTCCTAGCATGTCTCCTAATCCGGGGTTCGATCGAGGAAATTTAATGTAATGCGACTTGTCTGTATCCATCAATACGGTGTGATCTGCCTGTTGTTTGAAACGGTAAGCTTTTCTCAGCCTGTAGGGTAACATCTGGTTCATTGCATCGAATAATGATTCGGCTGTTTCGTATCGTCCGTGGGGCACCTTTCGTTCTTGGAAACTACCTGGGGGTATCACGTAGAAATAACACTCGTCATCTATGTCGAACGTTGGTGTATTGCAAAGTTTGCTGGCAAATCGTTGGTGGAAGGGTTTGTCAACTTCACCCTCCCCGATACACAGAAGTTTACCGAAATTCGTTTTAGGAAACATCAAACCGTATCCCTCACTCGGTTTGAATACCCAGTAACCGCTGTTATAGGAAACTATTATTTCTTTTGGGAGTTGGGTGATGAGGAGAGACAACAGTTCCATTCGAGTTATTTTACCCGGTTTAAGTTTGATTTTCCTGTATTCTTCAGTGGGAGTGTAATATTCATATGTGTCATTAGAACCGTCCACATTGTACCAGCTCACAGGTAAGTGAACTTCTGCTAGTCCCACTTTTCATTTTCCACTCAGTCTTAGGGGTTGTGCTAGACGAACCGTGAAATCAGTCTGCGAATTGTTTGGGTAAATATTCTGACTAGCCGTGGAAGGTAGGGTCAGGTAGAAACTATCCATTTTTTAGGGATCCAGGAAGGTTTGGGATAACCACGAAATTTGACCAGTGCCTTGTGACCTTTACGCTCGATTATTTTCTCGACAGTGTAAAGTTCGGGTTCTGTCACTTTTTGAAGTTCCGATTTATAGAATGTACCTTTCAGCACTTCTCCCTCAGAATCCCGTATGACGTACACAGGGGGTTGTCGCTGTAACACCTTGTCGACTATAAATATTTCTTCGGTCCACAAATGCGTTCCTGTCTTCTTGAAGGGTACTTTTACACTGGCTAGTCGAACCGTGTCCCCCACTTTAAATGCTGGTTTTTCTTTTACTACGGTCGGATTGCGATAGAGTCGAACCCACACAACGTCTTCATTGCGTAAGGTCACGTCCTTGGGAGCCATATCGTGTGCACTGTGAACGGTGGCATTGTATCCCCATACAACGCGCGGTAGCACATCCAGGTAGCGGTAGGTGTTATTACGTGTATAATATCTACCCAGTCTCTCGCGTAGGGTACGATTCCATCTCTCCACCAAAGCTGCTTTTTTGTCAGAGTAGGTGGCAAAGAACCGAATACCTTTCTTTTTCAGGAATTTCTGGAACACTCTGTTGGTAAATTCCGTACCCTGATCCGTATTTAAATTCATTGGAGACCGACCCTTGGAAAGGATTTTTTTGAAAGCCAATACCATTTCTTTCCCTGTTTTAGCCTTCATGGCCACCGCCCACCCGTACCTCGAGAACACATCGATGACTGTTAATATGTAGCGATACCCGTCATTGAAGCGAGTTAGATTTTTCACCACCATGAGATCGGCTTGCCATTGTTCGTCTAACTTTGTTACGGGGGAACTTTCTGCGAACAGGTTTATGTAGCGTGTAGGCAGGTTGCTTTTCTAACCATTCACGGACGAGTTTGAGTGGCAGTCCCGTATTCTGAGCTAACTTTTTTACACTACCGAATCCTCTTTCGGGGTCGAAATAATTGGACTCCAAAGTTTTGTTTTCTGCTGCACCCAGACGTCGTACCCCACCAGGTTTTGCCATTGATGTAGCGAAAGTGTAACACCCGTCAGTGTAGGAACGTCCCCTATAAACTGTCTGATGTCCACTGTTAAGTTACACACACGAATTTTGTATTCGTCGTCTAAGGCTTTTGACTCTCCACACTGAATATTTTTACTAGGAGCTACAATTTCTAATACAAGCACTGCTATCGTTAACACTGTCACGATTATACTACCCACACTAGCTAACGCCTTCTTTCTCCTATCCATACCAAGACTAAAATGACATTGGATGAAAAGACAGACACATTATATAAGGTTACAATTATTTATTTAATTTATACATTTCATTTTTTGCCTCGTCGACAATAGCGTTATATTTTAGAGTGCAAACAAAACCAGAATCTACAAAATTCAACAGACCTCGTTTCCAGGCAGTATCCACAAATACCTGTGCTAAGGCATTAATGTCCAAGTCACCAGACCACCCTACAATGGTCGGTATTTTTTCTTCGGGTTGCAGTCCATCTAACGGTATCACACGCATAAGTTCTTGCTGAAAAATATTCAAAAGCAGCGGGTAAACACAATCGGGATCGTCGAAAACAGGACCCAGTAGGAAAGGACGAATGGATTCTGAATGTTCCATAATAGCTGTACGGAGTTGGTGATCTTTGGGGGTCCCGCACACACTATGCACAATGCGCATCACTTCGTCTACGTGGATAGCCAGTGTGAACCACTGCGAAGCATTCAGTGTTATACAACGTCTCACAACACGGAACTGTAGAGTTCTTTGGTCTGCTGATTCTTTGATGAAGTCGACACAACGTTCACCATCCACAGTTCGATACATGTAGACACGTAAACCATGCGTCACATACCATGTGTGTTGATCAGGGCCAATTTTCACTTGATCCTCTATGTGGGGGACCGTGGCACACAAAGCCTCCCATTCAGGTATGGAGAGGCTAACCCCCGCAGGTGTGGGGTAGATGAGTTCACCATTTTCATATTTCTTGTAGCGGCGTACGTGCACAGAAAACTTATTTTTGAACAGTAGGTACAACGTAAACATCTTCACCGAGACACCACACATCTGGATTGCTAGGCTGCATCGTGAACAATGTGGCACACAGCGCTCGCTCCCTATTTAACTAGAGAGCCGCACCACCTGGGACGACCAATCAGGAACGATCTGATAAGCAAGTGTTTGTTGGGACATGTTCTCGACGACGATCGATCCATCCGAAGAAAGCAGCTGTTTCGGCTAAAGAGCAGTGGACGTCCTCTCCGGTGTGATATCCGCACTCGAACTTGGAAACTTTTGGGAGATCACAATATTTGGGGCAACCGTAAAGTTCGAGATTAACACTGGGCAGATTTAATTGTTCCAAGAGATTTCTTTCCACAGTACCTCCTTTGTAACCCACCACAGTAGCTTCTTCAGTACGTGCAAGTTTGTAAGCATATTTCACGATGTTAGGAACGTGATCTAACGACCATACCTTTTCACGAGGCAGAGGACGAAATGGTAGGCCTATCACGTATTTAGACACGTAGTTGACTGTCCTTCTGTCTTTTACTGACAAAGGCTGGTGATGCCGAAGATTGAAACGGTAGACACCACATTTCCCATTCAGAGTTGCATATCCAAGTTCGCGCACTAGGAAACGACCATTTACACGGAAACCGTCGAGATCTAGAACCATACAGATGTTTTGCATGGTTGCACTAGTTCGAGTATCTGGAGGCAAAAACACTTGACGTCTTCACACAGGCTACAGACATCTCTGTCGTTTACGCCTCAGAGCCTGAACGATGTTCTGCGGTAATCCCGGGGGCCAGGTTTCGGGCGGCTTCATCACCAGAGGTCCACGTAGTCTTGTAGGTGGTGGTGGGGTAGTGTCCTCCACGACAACAGCCCGTAGCATCGGACCACCAATCCCAGGTCGCGGCAACATCTTAATAGTGACGGCCGGAGGTGGTGGTGGCGGTGGAGGGGGTGGCACAATCACAGGTCGACGTAGCAATCGACGAATACGCGTTCGAAAGTGTTGTGGATTGCTCTCGTAGCCGGAGTCTACATCACTTGTCCAATTATGACCAAAATCCAAGTTGTCGTCGTCGTCCATAACGTGTGGCTCAGAATAAATGTCAAACCTTTTTCAGCGGTTATATACAGCCAGAACCGTGACCTTGGGGGCTTTTCAAGGTCGTTGGAAAATTACGAGACAATTTCCGGTCGATTGTGACATAGGGGTCAATTTCCGGTCGATTGCGACATAGGGGTCAAAGTTCAGAAGGCAGCGTGGCCCAGCACAGGTCAATTTCCGGTCGATTGCGACATAGGGGGTCCAAGTCAAGAAGGCAACGTGGACGATTGCGACATAGGAGGGGAAAGCACTGTGCAAAGGGGAATCGGTAGGTTGGGACTAAACTACTGCTCTCCTAGGATGGGTTGTTTTATCTCTTAGTAGCACTTTTTTGCACACCATGGGCTAAATGGCCAGGTCACAAGGACCCCAAGGGCTCAGAGAAAGTTGGGGGAGAGGACCCACTGGAACAGCTGTTGGGAGACAGACGGTAGCCTCCCGTCTAGGCCATCCAGTGTGTTCTTTAATATTCACAGGTTATGGCTCTCCTAAGATGGATTGTTTTACCTCTTAGTAGCACTTTTTTGCACACAATGGGCTAAATGGCCAGGTCACAAGGACCCCGAAGGTTCAGAGAACGTTGGGAGAGGGGACCCACTGGGACAGTTGTTGGAAGACAGATGGTAGCTTCCCGTCAAGGCCATCCAGAGTGTTCTTTCATATTCACAGGGTATGGCTCTCCCACACACGGGGCCACGGCTTAACGCCCATTGGTGTATCTCTGTTATTTTATGCACCTAATGAGCTAAATGGCCAGGTCATAAGGACCGCTAATGGCTCAGAGAAGGTTGTGGGAAGGGAACCCACTCGACAACTAATAGGAGACAAATGGAACCTTCCCGTTAAGGTCATCCAGCGTGTTCTTTGACTTGAAAACGGAATAGTTCTCCTGGGTTGGATTGTTTTACACCTGAATGATGCTTTTTTTCTCACAATCTGTTAAATGGCCAGGTCACAAGGACCCCAAAGACTTAGAGAAAGAGAAACCCCTGGGCAGTTGGTAGCCTCCCGTCAAGGCCATCCAGTGTGTTCTTTAACGCGCACAGTGTATTCCTTTTTTGTCACAGTTCACAGTGTATGGCTTTAACGTCCCATACGATGGAGGGCGACCATTCCAAGTCTGCCTACTGACGTAGGGCAGGGCGTTTCTTGTGGAGATTTGCTGAAACTCGAACCTGGGATCTGCAGATTACGAACCTGGCACGCTACCAACTGAGCCACTCTCTCCCTCATCAAGTGTGACTAAAAATCCCCCCTTTTGGAAAGTTGATGTATTCATTCTTTCAGTGAATGAATATCGGCATTAAATTCGCCTACTACTGGCAGAACTGTCACAGTTTGGAAAACGGCTGCTCTGTGTTTCAGAACAGTTTCAGCACGTTCAGTCGTTCAAACAAATATCCGAACACTACGGTTGATTGCAGAATTGAGAAAAAATATCTGGCAACGATTTTTTCGGACATGATGATGATGATGAACCTTCGTGTCACGTGATTACAGAATTCAGGAAAAATATCTGGGGCGTGTACAGCAACTGTAGACGCTCCAGTTACCGTTCACAGCAAACTGGAGCGTGTGCAGTTACTGCACACGCTCCAGTTTGCTGTGAACGGTAACTGCACACGCTCCATATTTCCGTGAGTGAGCCCACACGATCTAGGTCTTTGTGAGCTCACACGATCCAATGTGCTGTGAACATTAACCTCAACCGCTCCAGTTTGCTGTGAACGGTAACTGCACACGCTCAATATTTCCGTGAGTGAGCCCACACGATCCAGGTTTTTGCGAGCTCACACGATCCAATGTGCTGTGAACATTAACCGCAATCGCTCCAGTTTGCTGTGAACGGTAACTGCACACGCTCAATATTTCTGTGAGTGGGCCCACACGATCCAGGTTTTTGCGAGCTCACACGATCCAATGTGCTGTGAACATTAATCGCAACCGCTCCAGTTTGCTGTGAACGGTAACTGCACACGCTCAATATTTCTGTGAGTGGGCCCACACGATCCAGGTTTTTGCGAGCTCACACGATCCAATGTGCTGTGAACATTAACCGCAACCGCTCCAGTTTGCTGTGAACGGTAACTGCACACGCTCAATATTTCTGTGAGTGAGCCCACACGATCCAGGTTTTTGCGAGCTCACACGATCCAATATGCTGTGAACATTAACCGCAACCGCTCCAGTTTGCTGTGAACGGTAACTGCACACGCTCAATATTTCTGTGAGTGGGCCCATACGATCCAGGTTTTTGCGAGCTCACACGATCCAATGTGCTGTGAACATTAACCGCAACCGCTCCAGTTTGCTGTGAACGGTAACTGCACACGCTCCAGTTTGCTGTGTACGGCAACTGCACACGCTCCATATTCATTGCATTATATATTCATACGCATTATATATGTTACCGCTAAAGTGCAGAAATCAGTTAATGTGCACATTACCTAGCTAATCTGCAGATTAACTAGGGTGATCCGTTAAAGTGCGGAAAATTGTTTCATTTCTCAAATTACCTAGGTAATCTGCACACGCTCAATATTTCTGTGAGTGAGCCCACACGAACCAGGTTTTTGCGAGCTCGCACGATCCAATGTGCTCTGAACATTAACCGCAACCGCTCCAGTTTGCTGTGAACGGTAACTGCACACGCTCCATATTCATTGCATTATATATTCATACGCATTATATATGTTACCGCTAAAGTGTAGAAATCAGTTAATGTGCACATTACCTAGCTAATCTGCAGATTAACTAGGGTGATCCGTTAAAGTGCGGAAAATTGTTTCATTTCTCAAATTACCTAGGTAATCTGCAAATTACCTGGATAATCTGCACATTACCTACTAGGCACTCGTGTTAAACTGAAAATAAGATCTTTGCTGGAATAACAGCAACGTTTCTGTACGCTTAAATTAACATAATGTTATTTATTTATTTTTCGATATCTAAAGAATCAAGTTTATACAATCAAACAATCAACAAATTAGTTGATATGTTACCGTTAAAGTGTATAATTCAGTTATTTCATAGAATACCTAGTTATTTCATGAAATAACTGATCAAATCAGTTAAAGCGTGTAATAAATTAATAATTCCACATTTTAACTAGTTATTCTATGAAATAACTAGGTGTTCTATGAAATAACTAATGATAGACAATTAAAGTGTAAAATAAACAATCTGACTGAATTATACAGCATACAAAATGTTATTTATATAGACGCAATAAAATCATTTGTTACAACAGGGATTACTAAAATGGCATTTGGAATTGCCCTAATGTGCGAAGGCCAAGTAAGAACGAATCCGCAAAGTGGTGAATCTCTTGAATATGAATCTTCGTGTCACGTGATTCACTCGTCCGATTATAAAAAACGCCCCGGATGAGCGGAAGCCAAGTGAGAACGAATCAGTAAAGTGATTCATTCTTGAGAATGAATCACTAAAGTGATTCGTTCTCACTTGGCCTGCTCATTTTGGGGACGCTTTTTATAATTCGGACGACTGATTCATGTTGACAGAGGGATGACCCTGGTTTCAACTCTACTCTCGGACACTAGAAATAGTCTTTTTTTTTTTACTTTTGAACTTTAACGATACGGAAGCCGTTAATGTGCACATTACCTAGGTAAAATGCGGAAAACTCTTGATTCCGCACTTTAACGGAGCAAATCAGTTAATCTGCAGATTAACTAGGTAATATGCACATTAACGGCTTTCGAGCTTTAGCGGTAACATATATATTAAAAAAGTATCTGAACACTACGGTTGATTGCAGAATTCAGAAAAAACCATCTGGCAAAGATTTTTTTTAAAGAAATTAGTGTCACGTGACACGAAGTGATCTGGCAACCTTCTTGTCACGTGACACGAAGGTTGTCAGATCACTAATTTCTAAAAAAAAACCGTTGCCAGATATTTTTTCTGAATTCTGTAATCAACCAAAGTGTTCGAATATTTAATTGAGCGACTGTACTTTTTGTTTGTCAGTTGGTAAAATTTGATTTACGCCACTGGATAAACAAACTAGATTAAATGAAGTAAGTACAGTCGCTCAAAAAAGTATCCGAACACTAAAAGGTTGATTACAGAATTCAGAAAAAATATCAGGCAACGAGTTTTTTAGAAATTAGTGATCTGGCAACCTTCGTGTCACGTGACACGAAGGACATTCCTGCCAGTGTTGAATATCATTTCTCTCTTAGTCCATTAAGAACATGTACAGTCGCTCAAAAAAGTATCCGAACACTATGGTTGATTACAGAATTCAGAAAAAATATGTGGCAACGATTTTTTTAGAAATTAGTGATTTGGCAACCTTCGTGTCACGTGACACGAAGGACATTCCTGCCAGTGTTGAATACCATTTCTCTCTTAGTCCATTAAGAACATGTACAGTCGCTCAAAAAAGTATCCGAACACTATGGTTGATTACAGAATTCAGAAAAAATATCTGGCAACGATTTTTTTAGAAATTAGTGATCTGGCAACCTTCGTGTCACGTGACACGAAGGACATTCCTGCCAGTGTTGAATACCATTTCTCTCTTAGTCCATTAAGAACATGTACAGTCGCTCAAAAAAGTATCCGAACACTATGGTTGATTACAAAAATTCAGAAAGAATTCAGCAAAAAATATCTGGCAACGATTTTTTTAGATATTAGTGATCTGGCAACCTTCGTGTCACGTGACACGAAGGTTACCAGATCACTAATTTCTAAAAAAAAAATATCGTTGAGAGATTTTTTTCTGAATTCTGTAATCAACCATAGTGTTCGAATATTTTTTGAGCGACTGTACTTCATGAACTATTCAAAAAAAAAAACATTTAAGAAAATAGTTTCTACATACATCCTAACAAAAGGATCTGAGAATCCGTTTGAATCTCTGGCAGGCAAGCGAATGCATCGGACGATTCCAACTATCAAGGCATGGTGGTCGCTGGAGTACATCAGCGACAGCAGCATTTGACCTCTGGTCGCTTCGTCGTCCCCTTCTTCGACCTGTAAAGAAAAAGACTTTGTATGTTTGACACATCTTCAGCTAAAAAATTATATAGAACAAAGTGAGTGGTGTCACCCAACCGGATGTTGAAATATAAGCCGGTTTCCGGAAAATGGAAGCTGCTCATGATGATGATGATTGCCGCGCGCTAAACCGATTTCTGCGCAGCATCATTCTGACAAAATAAACGAACATTAAAATATCTTCCCCAATTTCTCAGAAAGATTTATGCCACTTCAAAAAAGTATAAACGAATTGTTTCCAAGAATTTTAAGTGCGAGTATCTTGGTTTGGACCATAATAATTGGTACTTAACCACCAGGTGGCATCCGTGTTTTAATGAGAAGAAAAGTTGGATTGGGTTGTTTTATCTCTGAGCGGCACTTTTTTTGCACACCATGGGCTAAATGGCCAGGTCACAAGGATCCCGAAGGCTCAGAGAAGGTTGTGGGAGGGGACCCACTGGAACAACTGTTGGGAGACAGATGGTAGCCTCCCGTCAAGGCCATCCAGTGTGTTCTTTAACGTGCACAGGGTATGACTCTACTATAATGGGTTATTTCACCACTTAGTAGCACTTTTTTGTACACCATGGGCTAAATGGCCAGGTCACAAGGACCCCGAAGGCTCAGAGAAGGTTGGGGGAGAGGACCCACGGGAACAGCTGTTGGGAGACAGATGGTAGACTCCCGTCAAGGCCATCCAGTGTGTTCTTTAACGTGCACAGGATATGGCTCTCCTATGATGGGTTGTTTTACCTCTTAGTAGCACTTGTTTTGCACACAATGGGCTAAATGGCCAGGTCACAAGGACCCCGAAGGCTCAGAGAAGGTTGGGGGAGGGGACCCACGGGAACAGCTGCTGGGAGACAGATGGTAGCCTCCCGTCAAGGCCATCCAGTGTGTTCTCTAGCGTGCACAGGGTATGGCTCTCCTATGATGGGTTATTTTACCTCTTAGTAGCACTTTTTTGCACACCATGGGCTAAATGGCCAGGTCACATGGACCCCAAAGGCTCAGAGAAGGTTGGGGGAGGGGACCCACTGGAACAGCTGTTGAGAGACAGATGGTAACCTCCCGTCAAGGCCATCCAGTGTATTCTTTAACGTGCACAGGGTGTGGCTCTCCCGCACACGGAGACAAGGCTTAACGTCCCATCCGACGGACGCCGGCCTTTCGAAGCCCATCGGTGTCCCCTACTGACCGTGGGCAGGTCTTGGAGTTTTGCGGAGATAAATCTCAACACCGACCCAGCAGGGACTCGAACCTGGGAACTACAGATTACGAGCCTGGCGCGCTACCGACTGAGCCAACCCCTGCCCTAGTTTGACGCGTGAATATTCTTATCTGTAAAAAGAGTTTGTTAGAATAATCTTAGTAATTTACAGGTATCTTCTCAAAGATAATTGTGTCAGTCATTCAGTATTGTAAAATGTTTCCTTTAGAAATATTGTTCCTAATTATTCTTTTGAACTCACGCTCGAGATTTTCTTGTTAAAAAATTATAACAATATATTGACTTACATGTACAGTCGCTCAAATAAATATCCGAACACTATGGTTGATTACAGAATTCGACAAAAATATCTGGCAATGATTTTTTTTTGGCAACCTTCGTGTCACGTGACACGAAGGTTACCAAAAAAAAAATCATTGCCAGATATTTTTGCCGAATTCTGTAATCAACCATAGTGTTCGGATATTTATTTGAAAGACTGTACAAATGATTGTGAGTGATTCAATGATTGATTAATTCGGAGGGAATCATGCTTATCCTAACTACGATGCAGAAATTGTAGATCTGCAAAAAAAATCCGGAATTGGAACTTCGACGTGTCCTTCGAGATCAAACGGGGGTCACATAGAGGTCAAACCGTGATCAACGAGATCTCGAAACGTGAAAACTGGAGTCTGGGGATGTTTCGGGTTGAGATGTCCGAAATGTTACGAAATGTCACATCCGGAAAGTCCTTCAAGGAGAGCTTCTTAGAGAGCTCTGACAGAGATCTTCAATTTATGTCAAGTGACTTTTTTCCGTAAACAGCTTATTTTCAAAGTTAGGTAGATTTGAATGTGGCTATTCGTTCACTTAACGTGAAAGTGTCCGAATACTTTTTTTTCCAATATTGTGTATAATGGAATGTTGTGTCAGGACATATCCTGTGATTCTTTACTACAAATACATTCTAATTAATTTATATTATAATATAAAATTAGCATATATTTAATATATAAAATATAAATATATTATAAATAGTTAAAGTAATTTAAAAACATCCTTTATCGATATTGTCGTCCCGTGGCCGAATGGTTAGCGCGCTTGGCTACTGATCTAAGGGACCTGGGTTCGAGCCCCGGGTTAAGGCATGGCTGTTTGTATCATTTTTCTGCTGAGGTCCTGCCATCCTCTCAGACCTTTTACTATGGCATACTTCTTAGTAGAACTTTTTTTGCACACAATGGGCTAAATGGCCAGGTCACATGGACCCCAAATGCACAGAGAAGGTTGCGGGAGGAGGCCCATTGGAACTGACAGGCTCCTGTCAGACCTCTGTAGCAAGCAGCTGCTTGAGGGGGTATTTATTTATTTTATTTATTTATCGATATATCACAGAAGTTTATAAGGTCACACAAACTGAGCAAAGGTTAAATATTGATTGTGATATTTTTTTGAAATGATTGTAAATTGAAATGATTTTTTCTTGATATTTTTTTGAAATGATTGTAAATTGAAATGATTTTTTCTTGATATATTCTAGAACGACTTTTTTCGTGATAAGGACATTTTTCTTTTAGATGATTAATTAAGGGACAGTCACAGTAATTGAAATATAATTTCGTCCATTTTCACCCACCTGGATCGATCTGTCTAAGTAGACATAAAAATGTTTCGACTGCAGAGGTCGAATTCTTTTCAGACTCACTCTTGCCTCTCCTATGAAGTCGTGACCAAAAGGATCTTCGTCCAGGACTGTAAGCCTTGAAAGCAAAAATGAAACGCATTTATATTAATTCTTTATATTCACACAAAATAAATATTAGACTTCTTAGAAACTAGAAGAATCTCTGTCGCCTCTGGCACGGGTTGTTGTTTTACCTCTGAGCGGCACTTTTTTGAACACCATGGGCTAAATGGCCAGGTCACATGAACCCCGAAGGCTCAGAGAAGGTTGGGGGAGGGGACCCACTGGAATAGCTGTTGGGAGAGAGATAGTAGCCTCCCGTCAAGGCCATCCAGCGTGTTCTTTAACGTGCACAGGGTATGACTCTCCCGCACACGGGGCCACGGCTTAACGTCCCATCCGACGGACGGCGGCCTTTCCAAGCCCATCGGTGTCCCCTACTGACCGTGGGCAGGGAGTTTTGCGGAGATAAATCTCAACGCTGACCCAGCTGGGACTCGAACCTGGGAACTACAGATTACGAGCCTGGCACGCTACCACCTGAGCCACCCCCGCCCGCCTCGCCTCTGGCACGTATGTTGATCTGATTTTCAGAGAGAATTAAAATTTTCGTTCACCTACTTTTTCACTCCTTAAAAGTTTTAATTCGAACTAATGGATGATGGGGAGAAAATACAAAACAGTATTATCAGTAAGTTTACAACATAAAAAGTATTCGTCTTTTATTTCTTAAACTTAAAAAATTGCTTTTCTTATACCCCCTCTTAAAAAGGAAGACATTGTTATTGTCAGTGGAAGATCTCTTGACACTATAGCAGTGGGGTGGCTCAGTCGGTAGCGTGCCAGGCTCGTAATCTGTAGTTCCCAGGTTCGAGTCCCAGCTGGGTCAGCGTTGAGATTTATCTCCGCAAAATTCCCAACCCTGATCATGGTCAGTAGGGAGACACGATGGGCTTGGAAAGGCCGCCATCCTTCGGATGGAATATTAAGCCGTGGCCCCGTGTGCGGGAGAGTCATATCCTGTGAATATTAAAGAACACACTGGATGGCCTTGACGGGAGGCTACCACCTGTCTCCCAACAGTTGTTCCAATGGGTCTCCTCCCCCAACCTTCTCTGAGCCCTCAGGGTCCTTGTGACCTGGCCATTTAGCCCATTGTGTGCAAAAAAGTGCTACTAAGAGGTGAAACAACCCATCCTAGGAGAGCCATACCCTGTGAATATTAAAGAACACGCTTGATGGCCTTGATGGGAGGCTACCATCTGTCTCCTAACAGCTGTTCCAGTGGGTCCCCTCACCCAACCTTCCCTGAACCTTCAGGGTCCTTGTGACCTGGCCATTTAGCCCATTGTTTGCAAAAAAAAGTTCTACTAAGAGATAAAACAATCCATCTTAGGAGAGCAATACCCTGTGAATATTAAAGAACACACTGGATGGCCTTGACGGGAGACTACCATCTGTCTCCTAACAGCTGTTCCAGTGGGTCCCCTCACCCAACCCTCTCTGAACCTTCAGGGTCCTTGTGACCTGGCCATTTAGCCCATTGTGTGCAAAAAAGTTCTACTAAGAGATAAAACAACCCATCTTAGGAGAGCAATACCCTGTGAATATTAAAGAACATGCTGGATGGCCTTGGCGGGAGGCTACCATCTGTTTCCTAACAGGTGTTCCAGTGGGTCCCCTCACCCAACCCTCTCTGAACGTTCAGGGTCCTTGTGACCTGGCCATTTAGCCCATTGTGTGCAAAAAAGTTCTACTAAGAGATAAAACAACCCATCTTAGGAGAGCAATACCCTGTGAATATTAAAGAACACGCTGGATGGCCTTGGCGGGAGGCTACCATCTGTTTCCTAACAGCTGTTCCAGTGGGTCCCCTCACCCAACCCTCTCTGAACCTTCAGGGTCCTTGTGACCTGGCCATTTAGCCCATTGTGTGCAAAAAAGTTCTACTAAGAGATAAAACAACCCATCTTAGGAGAGCAATACCCTGTGAATATTAAAGAACACGCTGGATGGCCTTGGCGGGAGGCTACCATCTGTTTCCTAACAGCTGTTCCAGTGGGTCCCCTCACCCAACCCTCTCTGAACGTTCAGGGTCCTTGTGACCTGGCCATTTAGCCCATTGTGTGCAAAAAAAGTTCTACTAAGAGATAAAACAATCCATCTTAGGAGAGCAATACCCTGTGAATATTAAAGAACACACTGGATAGCCTTGACGGGAGGCTACCATCTGTCTTCCAACAGCTGTTTCAGTGGGTTCCCTCCCCCAACATTCTCTGAACCTGCAGGGTCCTTGTGACCTGGCCATTTAGCCCACTGTGTTAGCAACCGAACCAACCAACCACATTCCACCGCCAAGGTTCCAAATTTCAAGCATAAACATATCATTTCAACATTCGATCTTTTCCAGTGTTCGAGAGCGCAGTTACAGGTTTTGGGATATTCAGAAATTGCTTATCGTAATATTTTATGAATATTTTTTGGAGAAATTAAATTATGGTAAATTATGGCGTTTTACTTAGATAAACTTTGATACGAACGTTCTGCTAATAAGAATAGTTATAATATATGAACATGTTATTTGGGGGGGCTTCTTTTCAGTAAGATTAGTTATTTTGAGCTCATGCAGCTTTTTTCAGTACGATCGGCTGCACATTGTTTGCGTTTTTTATTGTTTTCTACGTGTAATTTTAGACAATTGTGCTTTTTAGTCTGCGCAGCTTTTTTGGTGTTGAAATTCAGTTTTTATTAAGATAAGTTTCAGAGTTTTTTAATATTTTTAAACGGCAGTTTTGATTTGCTTTGCGAAAATCTACATTTTTTTATTACTTTTGTACTTGGCGCTGATTACTATAATATTTTAATTTTGCGAGTATGAGGAAAAGGGAATATTTTTAAGTGCTTCTTTTGAAAACACAAGGTGGCATCAGGCTGGTACACTAAATAATTATCGTAATTATTTTCGTGACAAAACCTTTTCACATACCTGAGTGTCCTTTTAACTATGTCATAGTCATTCACATCGTAATAGCAGACGGTTTCGTTGAATTCCGGATTCAAAGTCTTGTGCACAGTTCGTGTTCTTAATTTATCAGCCTGAAACAGAATCATAGCAGTGTGGCGATGAGACATTAACATAAATATGAACTACAGCGCAAAATCATACAGAGACTGTTCGAATTTTGTCGTATTCGATAATTACAACCATGGAGGTAGGAATGGGAGAAGGCGACCTCACTATGAGTTAGCCTAAGTAACAAATGTAACCGTGACTGCCATATTACTCTTACCTGAAAGTCACCCTGAAAGTCAATTGTCATCGCATGTGTGAATGTTTGTACCAATATTGGCACAAAATTAAATCGCAATATATCCTAATAACAGTAGTATTATTAGGTACATGGGATTTTACTCTTTTTCATTTCTTTTTTGTTTTGTTTTTTGTTGAATGTGTTTGCAAAACTGTAGTTGAACATTACGATCAAATTCGTTATTTCTACGAATACGGATTCTATTCCCGATACATACAGACAATTGTGAGTTTGACAGTCGAATTTTGAGTCAGACGATTGTGAGTTTGACCGTCGAATAAAATCGATTTTTTTTAATTAAAAAGTTTCCATTTCAATATATTATTTAAAAATTATTTTTATTTACTATTTCTCTTAGATTGGGAATTTCTTTGCGTTTTTAAAAATTGCTATTGAGATCGAAATTGTACTTTTACCATAATAAATTACACATCAAATAAAAGTAATGCAACAATAAGTCCCTACAGGCAAAAAAAGGGGGCAGTAATTTTAGCAATAAGTAGCAGTAGTAGTAGTTGTTTATGAAGCTTTTCAATATAATTAAAACAACGAAAAGTTAAAAAATTCAGGAAGAAAACTTTATTTCAACTTCTTACCAATGAAATGTTATTCCTTTATCTATTTCGCAGTTTTATTTCCATAGTAATATTTCGATACAGATGCCAATTTTTTTTGCACAATCTCTCGTTGGTTAACATAGGCAATGGACGCTTACGAGTACGAGCATTGAGGTAATATTACTAGAGATAGGACTGGCAACGGACACCATGAACACGTACAGATGTTAAGCCTAGTCGATAGTGAGGAGAGAGTTAGGTGTTTTTAATAAGTCAACAGTGAAATGCCTACTTCATTCTCTGCATGCTTCTCCATCTGTCTCCCAACAGCTGTTCCAGTGGGTCCCCTCCCCCAACCTTCTCTGAACCTTTGGGGTCCATGTGACCTGGCCATTTAGCCCATGGTGTGCAAAAAAGTGCAGCTCAGAGGAAAACAACCCAACGCAGCGGCAGACGGTTTGTTTTGAATGCAACAATATGGCTACCGCCCTGCTGCTTCAGCATTATTTTCCTTGGACAGGGAAAGCGCGTTAGGGCTCTCCTCTCATTCATACCTCCGTGATTACAACAGAATAGAATGATATTAAAACGGTTACGGATTGAAATTGTAGAGATGAAATTACTGTAGTTTGTTAGAGGTCACCAGCATAGTATAAAATATATTTCATTTAAATTATATGATGAAAAATGCATAAAAAAATGTTTCATATTTAACTTATTCATTTTACTATTTAGAAATAAAAAAATCCATAATTAAATTAAATTTTCAGGAAATTCAAAAATGATCAGTTCTTTCCACAGACAAGATTTAAATTTTTCACAGAAAGTTCCAATTATTCAATTATCCAAAATTTCATTCACCTCTTACATGATTTTTTTTTTCCGAATAAAAAAAGTGAATAATTCCAAAAAATAATTATTATTTAACAAGAATAACCAAATTTCAAACAAACCAATGAGTTAATTATACGTTTGCATTTGAATGGAAATTTATCATCATAACTGGTTTAAACCATTTCTGAATTTTGAAACGGCAGTGAAAAATTCGAAACAGTTCCATTGTTGAAAACGTGAATATATTTTTGAGTTTCTTACTAAGAAGAAAAGTGAAAAATCAAGATTACCTTACCTTGCTTTGAACAGGAAGAAGTTGCAATCTAACATACGGGTCAGCTAATCCATCAGAACCAGTTGGTCTCAAACCCTGGAAAAAAGAAAATCATATCTGGTACATTCAGACGATAGATAAAACAGTAGGATAGAGGAATGCTTACGCCTGCCGAGCCTTCTATTCCCGTTACATTCAGACGATTGTCAGGTAGTTATTATATAAATAGTTAGATTTACTAATAGGAGATCACGCTAATTCTAACTCTGAAAATTTGCATTTAGGGTAATCTGGGTCGTACATCTCGAGAAAAATGAGAAATTTGACCTCTGAAGTATGCTTCGAGGTCAAATAGAGGTTATGTAGAGATCAAACTTTGATCAACGAGAGATCATCATCATCATCATCCTCAAGCAGCCATGGGTTACGGAGGTCCAAACAGACCAGTATCTCCTTTCTTGACAGAATTCAAAATATCTTGAAGTTGTCCGTAAAACTATCCTTCTCATCCTCATCGGCATCCTCAGTGGGGGCATAACAGCAGATAACATTCAAGTCTTTAATGCTTGTCTGAAATTTTGCTGTAACAAACCTTTCATTAATGCACTCATATCCTAGAAGAGCATCACTAGCATGTCTGCTGAGCAGCAGACCCACACCTTGGTGATGCTTTCCATCCTCCCTCCCTGTAAAGAGAAATTTAAGATTATTTTTAAGAATCTGACCTTTATCTGTCCATCTGCTCTCTTGCAAGCCTAGAATATCTAGGTTATAGCGCTGGAATTCCTGCATGAGGACATCAAGAGAATAATCTCTATGTAATGTCCTCACGTTCCACGTTCCTGCAGAGAGAAAATGATTAGTAGGATTTTTAAAGAAATTAGGTTTATTGAGATTGGTAGGGCCAACAATATCAAACAGCCCCCTGATCGCAGGCATGGGGCAAAGACCTGTTCCTCCTCCGCTAAAGGCTGAAGTCACCGATGCTGGTAGAAACTTCAGGCACCACCTTTTCAAGTGGACTTTTTCAAGAGCCATATGGCCTGCCTGAGACACATTACTCCAGTTTAGGCTTGACGATGCCCAACTAGCTAAGTAAGGTTCAGGTACCTGCGATGGCCTCTGATTAGGATTATCCACCAGCTGACATAAGGTATCCCATGCCTCTGTTCACTTAGAGCTGGCAACCCAGAAGCAAACAGAAAACACAGTGGCAGATTCTCCTTCAACAGAGGCCTACCAGTGCAGCAAGTCCAGGATCCATAATCAAGCTCAAATCCATAAACAAGTAAAGTCTAGTAGGTATAAATGGTCAGCACCAGGACCCTGTGAAGTTGACCACTCCTCAGCAGGGTTGAAAAAAAAGAAAAAAGTGGCCATAGATGACCAGATCAGTAGGCCATACTGAACTGGCAACCCTCCCCTTCGGTTCCCTTCCAAAAGAGAATATCTCTTTTGAAAGGTACTAACGGCCTGCACCACGAGAAGGCGGGGTCGGACATTAGGTGTTAGACCTGGCCGGTTCTGTGCATCGTCACTGGGGATTGGTACGGTCGCTTAAAAAAGTATCCGAACGCTATGGTTGATTACAGAATTCAGAAAAAATATCTGGCAACGATTTTTTTTTTTTTTAGAAATTAGTGATCTGGCAAACTTTGTGTCACGTGATTACAGAATTCAGGAAAAATATCTGGAGCGTGTACAGCAACTGTACACGCTCCAGTTACCGTTCACAGCAAACTGTAACGTTGCTAGAGTTTGCTGTGAAACACACATAGCAAACTGGAGCCGTGTGCAGTTACTGCACACGCTCCAGTTTGCTGCGAACGGTAACTGCACACGCTCAATATTTCTGTGAGTGGGTCCACACGATCCAGGTTTTTGCGAGCTCACACGATCCAATGTGCTGTGAACATTAACCGCAGCCGCTCCAGTTTGCTGTGAACGGTAACTGCACACGCTCAATATGCATTGCATTACATATTCATACGCATTATATATATTAAAAAAGTATCCGAACACTACGATTGATTACAGAATTCAGAAAAAATATCTGATTTTTTTTTTAGATATTAGTGATCTGGCAACCTTCGTGTCACGTGACACGAAGGTTGCCAGATCACTAATATCTAAAAAAATGGTTGCGAGATATTTGTTCTGAATTCTGTAATCAACCGTGGTGTGGTGTTCGGATACTTTTTTGAGCAACCGTACAACGGAAAAGACAATATTTGGCAGAACTGCAGTATCGGGTCCTCAGCCGCCATATTGCTTTTCTTCCACCGCACACTGTCCGAAGACACCGCGATGAAAAAGTAGTCCGTCCCGCATTTACCTTCAGAAATTTATTATAGGCTATGCACCAAATTAAAAAAAAATCGCGTTTCTGCACTTGAAAATAAACCTTAAAATAATTCCATCGAAACAAGTGTTCATTAACAAAGCTTATCGCTGAGGAATGAAAACTCGTTCTGAACTTAAAAAAGCCCCAAAAATAAATCATGTCATCAAAAGTAGATTTAATTAAAAACTCTTATTGCTAAGGAATTAACCTTGGTTCCACACTTAAAAAAGCTCCATAAATAAATAATCTCATTATAGACAATTATTTGAAACACGCATAAATACCAGAAGTAATCAACGGCAATTTTTACCAAAAAAAAATACATGTAATAAAACGTCTAACATAAATTAAAAAATGCATTAATTTGGGTTGTTTTTCCTCTGAACGGCACTTTTTTACCTACAATGGCTAAATGGCCAGGTCACAAGGACCCCGAAGGCTCAGAGAAGATTGGGGGAGGGGACCCACTGGAACAGCTGTTGTGAGACAGATGATAGCCTCTCGTCAAAGCCATCCAGCATGTTCTATAACGTGCAAAGGGTATGGCTCTCCCGCACAAGGGGCCACGGCTTAACGTCCCATTCGACGGACGGCAGCCTTTCCACGCCCATCGGTGTCCCCTACTGATCCTGGACAGGGCGGGGAATTTTGCGGAGATAAATCTCAATGCTGACCTAGCTTGGACTCGAACCTTGGAACTACAGATTATGAGCCTGGCGCGCTACCGACTGAGCCACCCCCGCCCCAAAAAATGCATTAAGAAACAGAATATTTACCTTAAAGAATATTACACAACAATCCCACGAATCACGATGAAGTAACTATGCCGATAAATCTGAGGACCCTATACTGCAGCGTAGAGAAATATTTTATGCAATTTCTTTATGATGTAAATTACGTTTACTGAAGCAATACACAGAAGAAAAGAAGCAATGCAAAGAAGCAGTACACAGAAGCAAAGAAGAGAAGCAACACACAGAAGGAAAGAAAAGAAGCAATACACAGAAGAAAAGAAGCAACACACAGAAGAAAAGGAGCAACACACAGAAGCAAAGAAAAGAAGCAATATGAAGAAGCAAAGAAAAGAAGCAACACACAGAAGCAAAGAAAAAAAAGCAACACACAGAAGCAAAGAAAAGAAGCAATACACAGAAGCAAGAAAAGAAGCAATACACAGAAGCAAAGAAAAGAAGCAATACACAGAAGAAAAGAAGCAACACACAGAAGCAAAGAAGCAATACACAGAAGCAAAGAAAACAAGCAATAATACAGAATACACAGAAGCAAAGAAAAGAAGCAACACACAGAAACAAAGAAAAGAAGCAATACGCAGAAGCAAGAAAAGAAGCAACACACAGAAACAAAGAAAAGAAGCAACACACAGAAGCAAAGAAAAGAAGCAACACACAGAAGCAAAGAAAAGAAGCAATATGCAGAAGCAAGAAAAGAAGCAACACACAGAAACAAAGAAAAGAAGCAACACACAGAAACAAAGAAAAGAAGCAACACACAGAAACAAAGAAAAGAAGCAACACACAGAAGCAAAGAAAAGAAGCAACACACAGAAGCAAAGAAAAGAAGCAATACACAGAAGCAAAGAAAAGAATCAATACACAGAAGCAAAGAAGCAATACACAGAAGCAAAGAAAAGAATCAATACACAGAAGCAAAGAAGCAATACAGAAGCAAAGAAAAGAAGCAATACACGGAAGCAAAGAAAAGAAACAATACACAGAAGCAAAGAAAAGAAGCAATACCCGGAAGCAAAGAAAAGAAGCAATACACAGAAGCAAAGAAAAGAAGCAATACACAGAAGCAAAGAAAAGAAGCAATACACAGAAGCAAAGAAAAGAAGCAATACACGGAAGCAAAGAAAAGAAGCAATACACGGAAGCAAAGAAAAGAAGCAATACAGAGAAGCAAAGAAAATAAGCAATACACGGAAGCAAAGAAAAGAAACAATACACAGAAGCAAAGAAAAGAAGCAATACACGGAAGCAAAGAAAAGAAGCAATACACGGAAGCAAAGAAAAGAAGCAATACACGGAAGCAAAGAAAAGAAGCAATACACAGAAGCAAAGAAAAGAAGCAATACACGGAAGCAAAGAAAAGAAGCAATACCCGGAAGCAAAGAAAAGAAGCAATACACAGAAGCAAAGAAAAGAAGCAAAACACAGAAGCAAAGAAAAGAGGCAATACACAGAAGCAAAGAAAAGAAGCAATACACGGAAGCAAAGAAGCAATACACGGAAGCAAAGAAAAGAATCAATACACAGAAGCAAAGAAGCAATACACAGAAGCAAAGAAAAGAAGCAATACACAGAAGCAAAGAAAAGAAGCAATACACAGAAGCAAAGAAAAGAAGCAATACACAGAAGCAAAGAAAAGAAGCAATACACGGAAGCAAAGAAAAGAAGCAATACACAGAAGCAAAGAAAAGAAGCAATACACGGAAGCAAAGAAAAGAAGCAATACACGGAAGCAAAGAAAAGAAGCAATACACGGAAACAAAGAAAAGAAGCAATACAGGGAAGCAAAGAAAAGAAGCAATACACGGAAGCAAAGAAAAGAAACAATACACGGAAGCAAGAAAAGAAGCAATACACGGAAGCAAGAAAAGAAGCAATACACAGAAACAAAGAAAAGAAGCAATACACGGAAGCAAGAAAAGAAGCAATACACAGAAACAAAGAAAAGAAGCAATACACGGAAACAAAGAAAAGAGGCAATACACAGAAGCAAAGAAAAGAAGCAATACACGGAAACAAAGAAAAGAAGCAATACACAGAAGCAAAGAAAAGAAACAATACACGGAAACAAAGAAAAGAAGCAATACACGGAAGCAAAGAAAAGAAGCAATACACAGAAGCAAAGAAAAGAAGCAATACACAGAAGCAAAGAAAAGAAGCAACACACGGAAGCAAAGAAAAGAGGCAATACACGGAAGGAAAGAAAAGAAGCAATACACGGAAGCAAAGAAAAGAAACAATACACGGAAGCAAAGAAAAGAAGCAATACCCGGAAGCAAAGAAAAGAAGCAATACACGGAAGCAAAGAAAAGAAGTAATACACGGAAACAAAGAAAAGAAGCAATACACAGAAGCAAAGAAAAGAAGCAATACACGGAAGCAAAGAAAAGAAGCAATACACGGAAACAAAGAAAAGAAGCAATACACGGAAGCAAAGAAAAGAAGCAATACACAGAAGCAAAGAAAAGAAGCAATACACAGAAGCAAAGAAAAGAAGCAATACACGGAAGCAAAGAAAAGAAGCAATACACGGAAACAAAGAAAAGAAACAATACACAGAAGCAAAGAAAAGAAGCAATACACGGAAGCAAAGAAAAGAAACAATACACAGAAGCAAAGAAAAGAAGCAATACACAGAAGCAAGAAAAGAAGCAATACACAGAAGCAAGAAAAGAAGCAATACACGGAAGCAAAGAAAAGAAGGTATACACAGAAGCAAAGAAAAGAAGCAATACACAGAAGCAAAGAAAAGAAGCAATACACAGAAGCAAAGAAAAGAAGCAATACACGGAAGCAAAGAAAAGAAGCAATACACGAAAGCAAAGAAAAGAAGCAATACACAGAAGCAAAGAAAAGAAGCAATACACGGAAGCAAAGAAAAGAAGCAATACCCGGAAGCAAAGAAAAGAAGCAATACACGGAAACAAAGAAAAGAAGCAATACACGGAAGCAAAGAAAAGAAGCAATACACGGAAGCAAAGAAAAGAAACAATACACAGAAGCAAAGAAAAGAAGCAATACACGGAAGCAAAGAAAAGAAACAATACACAGAAGCAAAGAAAAGAAGCAATACACAGAAGCAAAGAAAAGAAGCAATTCCCGGAAGCAAAGAAAAGAAGCAATACACAGAAGCAAAGAAAAGCAATACCCGGAAGCAAAGAAATGAAGCAATACACAGAAACAAAGAAAAGAAGCAATACACAGAAGCAAAGAAAAGAAGCAATACACAGAAGCAAAGAAAAGAGGCAATACACGGAAGTAAAGAAAAGAAGCAACACACAGAAGAAAAGAAGCAATACACAGAGGAAAAGAAGCAATACAGAAGAAAAGAAGCACTACGCAGAAGAGAAGAAGCAACACACAGAAGAAAAGAAAAGAAGCAACACACAGAAGCAAGGAAAAGAAGCAATACATAGAAGCAAAAAAAAGAAGCAACACACAGAAGCAAAGAAAAGAAGCAATACATAGAAGCAAAGAAAAGAAGCAACACACAGAAGCAAAGAAAAGAAACAATACATAGAAGCAAAGAAAAGAAGCAACACACAGAAGCAAAGAAAAGAGGCAACACACAGAAGCAAAGAAAAGAAGCAATACACGGAAGCAAGAAAAGAAGTAATACACAGAAGCAAAGAATCACTACACAGAAGCAAGAAAAGATTCAGCCTACCTTTGCCCTGTAGACAGTGCAGTGCAATGTTTGGTTGTGAGGATCGAAAAGGAGGGAAAATTCTATGGTACCTAAAGCAGCTGAAAGGAAACAGGAGCATTAATAATGCGAGATTTAGTTACAGGCATGCAAATAAGAAAACTATCAATTTAGTCTAATCCATGGTTTCTCAACGTGGGGTACGCGTACCCCTTGGGAGTACGTGGTAAAATTCTTTGGGGTACGCCGTGAGAACTCAAAGGTCGCTAGATCTAGTAACAAAGTCGCTAAGTTGGCATTATTATAACTATAGTTTTATCTATCTATACAAGGGGTACGTTAGTTACATGCACATTTCCAGGGGGTTCAGTCGCTCAAAAAAACATCTGGGCGCTATGGTTGATTACACTGTACAGTCGCTCAAAAAAGGTATCCGAACGCTATGGTTGATTACAGTGTACAGTCGCTCAAAAAATGGTATCCGAACGGATTGCAGTGTACAGTAGCTCAAAAAAAGGTATCCGAACGCAATGGTTGATTACAGTGTACAGTAGCTCAAAAAAAGGTATCCGAACGGATTGCAGTGTACAGTCACTCAAAAAAAAAGGTATCCGAACGCTATGGTTGATTACAGTGTACAGTAGCTCAAAAAAAAGGTATTCGAACGCTATGGTTGATTACAGTGTACAGTAGCTCAAAAAAAGATATCCGAACGCTATGGTTGATTACAGTGTACAGTAGCTCAAAAAAGTATCCGGACGCTATGATTGATTACAGTGTACAGTCGCTCAAAAAAAGTATCGGAACACTATGGTTGATTACAGTGTACAGTCGCTCAAAAAATATCCGAACGCTATGGTTGATTACAGAATTCAACAGAATTCAGAAAAAATATCTGGCAACGTAACACGAAGGTTGCCAAATCACTAATTTCTAAAAAAAACGTTAGATATTTTTTTCTGAATTCTGTAATCAACCATAGAGTTTGGATATTTTTTTTGAGCGACTGTACGTGAAGCATAAAAGGTTGAGAACTACTGCTCTAATCTATATGCTCGTAGAAATGTCGAGGACAGTTTCAGGCAGGTCTGAACCCAGGGGGGAGGCAAGGGGGGTCACGCAGAATGCAAGTCAGGATGAAAAATGTAAAAATCACTAAACTAACTTATACTTAATGCATTTTTCAAATTTTTTTTAAAAACCCCTAAAAAGGAGGAGGAAATATTTTACCAATTGGAAAAGAAATCAGTCAATCTCCTTTTACATTTTTTCTGCTCGACTGCGTTTCTTGGCTCCACTTCCCTCTATTTTTTCTTAGCTCAGGGCGTGGTTTTAGGTAATGTGTGTGAATGTTATAATTTAAACCTTTCTTGCATAACTATTAACTACAAGTCGAGCATCCCTAATTCGAAATGCTTGGGGACAGAGAATGTTTCAGATTTCGGATTTTTCCGGATTTTGGAATACACGATATGGTGGAGTTAAAGAGAAATGAGAAAAAAAGATTCAGACTTTCAGAAAAATATCTTTTTTATTTGACGTAAAAAACAAGAATATAAATGCTTGTTGGTTGTTGGGTTGTTTTTACCTCTTAAGGGCACTTTTTTGCACACCATGGGCTAAATGGCCCGATCACAAGGACCCCGAAGGCTCAGAGAAGGTTGGGGGAGGGGACCCACTGGAACAGCTGTTGGGAGACAGATGGTAGCCTCCCGTCAAGGCCATCTAGCGTGTTCTTTAACGTGCACAGGGTATGTCTCTCCCGCACACGGAGCCACGGCTTAACGTCCCATCCGACGGACGGCGGCCTTTCCAAGCCCATCGGTGTCCCCTACTGACCGTGGGCAGGGCGGGGAATTTTCGGAGATAAATCTCAACGCTGACCCAGCTGGGACCCGAACCTGGGAACTACAGATTACGAGCCTGGCGCGCTGCCGACTGAGCCACCCCCACCCCTTTGTCACTAGGCCTTATCACCAATGTTTAGCTGTCTCCAGCACTGGTGTATCGAAATTTGGCCTCAAACGACCCATTGCATCCAAAATTTGACAAAATGTCTGAACTCTACATCTCAAAATGACACCAGTTTATAAGTTAAGACATAAATAATATTATAACATAATATTATAATTAATATTATAACACCAATTTATAACCCTTTAATACCTGTAGATCGATACAAATATACATAACCTTTGACCTAGAACAGTGTCTCGCAAACTTTTTTACTCTGCGGCACACTGAATCTAATTTTTTTTCCGCGGCACACCTAAAAAAGAATTTTTGATGGTTACGTAAAAAGAGGAAAATTGAAGTTTCGTTAAATGCATTTTATTTAAAATAAATATAATAATAAATATAATTAATCATAACTCGGTGTTTGTTTTAAATATTTGTCCGTTCTATGGCTTGAAATGATCAAAAATTAATACTAAAATTTGGAGAAACCTTGATAAATACTTACAAGATCCCAGTTGATAAAATCTGAAAGATTTTTATTAAAGCACGTAGATAACACAAGTCAAAATGAAATCTTTGGAATATCTAGTGTCAATTTGAAAATCTCGCGCGGCACACAGTTTGCGAGACACTGACCTAGAAGGACCCATGACATCCAATATTTCACATTTCCGATGTCTCCTAATCAAAATACCGCCAGGAACCAATTGTCCCGTTTCTAGTAGTCATAGATTTCACAATCTAAGAGCGCTGGAAACCTGAACGTGACCATCGCTTGATTTGATCGAGGATAAAAAATAAATAAATAAATAAATACCCCCTCAAGCAGCTGCTTGCCACAGAGGTCTGACAGAAGCCTGTCAATTTATATGCCATAGTAGAAGGTATGTGAGGATGGCAGGACTTCAGCAGAAAACAACACGAACAGCCATGCCTTACCCGGGGCTCGAACCCAGGTCCCTTTCATCAGTAGCCAAGCGCGCTAACCACTCGGCCATAGTGTTCGGATACTTTTTTTTGACACGAAGGTTGCCAGATCGCTAATTTCTAAACCTGGATCGTGTGGGCCCACTCACAGAAATATTGAGCGTGTGCAGTTACCGTTCACAGCAAACTGGAGCGTGTGCAGTAACTGCACACGATCCAGTTTGCTGTGAACGGTAACTGGAGCGTGTACAGTTGCTGTACACGCTCCAGATGTTTTTTCTGAATTCTGTAATCAACCATAAATAAAATAAATAAATACCCCTTCAAGCAGCTGCTTGCCACAGAGGTCTGACAGGAGCCTGTCAATTTATATGCCATAGTAGAAGGTCTGTGAGGTTGGCAGGACCTCAGCAGAAAAACAATATAAACACCCATGCGTTACCCGGGACTCGAACCCAGGTCCCATAGATCAGTAGCCTAGCGCGCTAACCACTCGACCACGGGACGGTTACGACGGGAAATCAAATTTTGGATTTTTTTAGAGACCCGGATTACCGACTAGGGCCATTTATTCCTAGGAGACTCAAAACCATATAGATCATTTCTACTTAAATTACCTAAGTGCAAATCTTCAGAGCTCTACCATTCCTTCAACATAGTTAGAATTAGCGTTATCCCCCTCAATTAATTATTCATTACCATCTGCGTATACAGGGTGAATCTGAAAAAGTGGGCAAAACTTTACGGGGTGGTAGAACGCAGCTATACGAGCAATATTCGTCATAGAATGTATGGTCGGAACGCAAGCGGTGAGAAGTTAAAAGGTAGTTTTCCACTGTCACATTTAAAGAATGAACACAAGAAGGAGAGGAGATACTTCAGAAAACATTTTATTAACAGGAATGTAATTGAGGTACATGCTCAAAGAAATTGCTCAAAAGAGCTGCCGCCAGCTGTAATGCAGGCTTCAAGAAGGTTCGAAGGCTCAGGCTTCAGGCTCGAAGGTTTTCCGATCTGGAGTGCATCTCATCAGAAACCGGTCGCGGTAACGTCTCTGTGCCTCACTTGCATTCCCATCCGCTGCACCGTACACAAAGTGCATATCCGCCATTTTGTGGTTAGTATAACCAGCCATCCTCTCGGCAATCCACGGTAGAAATGCCGTTGGGTGCGAGGACCGACCCGTTTATACCATTTCCAACGCCACCTAGCGGCTCGCCGTTTTTGCGTTCCAACCATACATTCTATGACGAATATTGCTGGTATAGCTGCGTTCTACCACCACGTAAGGTTTTGCCCACTTTTTTAGATTCACCCTGTATTAGATGTAAATATATATATGATGACAAGACCGACTAGTTCAGCCTTAAGCAATACCAGTATAGGGAAATGCCATATTCACCACTACCTACCGTCAGGGGCAAGACAGTACCAAACATACAGCTCATCCCCGACTACATAATGGCGAACAGTACTATAGGAGTAAAGCTCATCCATCGGTCAAAACCTAAATTTAATCTATGTCCCGGACTGCCACAAACAAGGATATAGAATCCAAGTTGCCTCGGCTCCCATGACTGGTGCTCTTAGTCCGGCCCTTCCGTCGGGGCCCTGTCCGACATGACCAGACCTAGTCAGTCCGCAGGGCGCTGTCCGACATGACCGAACCTTATCAGTCTGCAGGGCCCTCAACTTCTGAGATGGAGGTCTTAGTCTTGGCCAACCGTTGCCCAATCTGGTTAGCAGAGCCTTCGACTTCATTTAGGCCCTCGACAAGGTGGTCCCGTATCGGGGGGGGGGGGGTATATTAGATGTAAAGTACGACGTAGTATTTACGTATGTTATGCTAATGAATGACACTTTGCAATTGCACATGCAAATGCATCGAGGGTTAAAAGTGGCCTTTCAAAACTTTTCTCCTGTTCTCCGGTGAAGGGCGATTTTCGAGATAGCAAATTTGTTCGGTTGATTATTTGATATGCATCACTTAATATGGAGAAGGGTACTGAATACAACTCTTAGATTGTACTGGCCTTCTGATACAAGGACAGGCTGCACTAAGGTACAAGACACTACCATCAGTGGGGCAGGGTGGCTCAGTCGGTAGTGCACCAGGCTCATAATCTGCAGTTCCCAGTTTGGTCAGCATGAGATTTCCACAAAATTCCTTGCCCTGCCCACGGTCAGTAGGGGACACCACTGGACTTGGAAAGGCCGCCGTCCGTCGGATGGGACGTTAAACCGTGGCTCCGTGTGCGGGAGAGCCATACCCTGTGCACATTAAAGAACACGCTGGATGGCCTTGATGGATGGGTGGCTACTATCTGTCGCCCAATAGCTGTTCCAGTGGGTCCCCTCCCCAAAATTCTTTGAGCCTTCAGGGTCCATGTGACCTGGCCTTTTAGCCCATGGTGTGCAAAATAGTGCCGCTCAAAGGTAAAACAATCCTATTACCATCAGTTAAAGCTATCAACACATAGACAATATCATTTTGCAACTCGAATCCGGACAGTGTCATTGCAAACCAATGCGCTAATGAGGCTGCCATCTTTTCAGAAGTGTGGTGGCAAGCTATAGATGGGCACAAACCAAATGGTTTAATACGATTATTAAATGGTGCCTAGACTTTGGCAGAGATTCCAACAAGGACAGCATGCATCCAGACGATTCAGCAGGGAACGACAACACCATCAAATGAGGTTCACTATCTTGCATTATGCGCCCTAGAGGAGCAGAATGTCAACACATCAATTGCGATCAGACTTCACAGTAGCAAATGAGAATGATGATATCAATTACCACCGTAAGTTGAAGACTTCAAAAGTATTCCTGTATTTTTGGCATCCCATAGTGTGGGTTCCCTTGAAAATGCCATAGGAGGGATCGTCTGCCTGATGCAGACATCATGTCAACTGGACACTAGAGCAATGGCAGTTCGTACTTTTCAGAGATGAATTGTGATTCGCCCTTTGCGACGTCAGTTGATATGGAGGGAACGAGGAACACGCTATCGTGCCACAAATATATGTGAATGGGACACCTGCAGTGGTGGTACAGTCGCTCAAAAAAGTATCCAAACAGTATGGTTGATTACAGAATTCAGAAAAAATATCTGGCAACCTTTGTGTCACGTGACACGAAGGTTGCCAGATCAGTAATTTCTAAAAAAAATCGTTGCCAGATATTTTTTCTGAATTTTGTAGTCAACCATAGTGTTCGGATACTTTTTTGAGCGACTGTACTACATGGTTGGGGGGGGGGGGGGAGGATATTTCTGTGATTCCAACCAGTGGTGGTCATAAGGAAGGGGCCATGGTCCCCTCCGAGAGACACGCAATTACTTTATTTTTCCATTCCAACAGCCAGCAATTTATTTTCCGAGAAGGCAAATCCCTGACGCCTTCAGTACCCCAAATATCAAAAATATCTGGAGCGTGTATAGCAACTGTACACGCTCCAGTTACCGTTCACAGCAAACTGGAGCGTGTGCAGTAACTGCACACGCTCCAGTTTGCTGTGAACGATAACTGCACACGCTCAATATTTCTATGAGTGGGCCCACACGATCCAGGTTTTTGTGAGCTCACACGATCCAATGTGCTGTGAACATTAGCCGCACACGCTTCAGTTTGCTGTGAACGGTAACTGCACACGCTCCAGTTTGCTGTGAACGGTAACTGCACACGCTCCAGTTTGCTGTGAACGGTAACTGCACACGCTCCAGTTTGCTGTGAACGGTAACTGCACACGCTCAATATTTCTGTGAGTGGGCCCACACGATCCAGGTTTTTGTGAGCTCACACGATCCAATGTGCTGTGAACATTAACCGCACACGCTCCAGTTTGCTGTGAACGGTAACTGCACACGCTCCAGTTTGCTGTGAACGGTAACTGCACACGCTCCAGTTTGCTGTGAACGGTAACTGCACACGCTCAATATTTCTGTGAGTGGGCCCACACGATCCAGGTTTTTGCGAGCTCACACGATCCAATGTGCTGTGAACATTAACCGCAACCGCTCCAGTTTGCTGTGAACGGTAACTGCACACGCTCAATATTTCCGTGAGTGAGCCCACACGATCCAGGTTTTTGCGAGCTCACACGATCCAATGTGCTGTGAACATTAACCGCAATCGCTCCAGTTTGCTGTGAACGGTAACTGCACACGCTCAATATTTCTGTGAGTGGGCCCACACGATCCAATGTGCTGTGAACATTAATCGCAATCGCTCCAGTTTGCTGTGAACGGTAACTGCACACGCTCAATATTTCCGTGAGTGAGCCCACACGATCTAGGTTTTTGCGAGCTCACACGATCCAATGTGCTGTGAACATTAACCGCAATCGCTCCAGTTTGCTGTGAACGGTAACTGCACACGCTCAATATTTCCGTGAGTGGGCCCACACGATCCAGGTTTTTGCGAGCTCACACGATCCAATGTGCTGTGAACATTAACCGCAATCGCTCCAGTTTGCTGTGAACGGTAACTGCACACGCTCAATATTTCCGTGAGTGGGCCCACACGATCCAGGTTTTTGCGAGCTCACACGATCCAATGTGCTGTGAACATTAATCGCAATCGCTCCAGTTTGCTGTGAACGGTAACTGCACACGCTCAATATTTCCGTGAGTGAGCCCACACGATCCAATGTGCTGTGAACATTAACCGCAATCGCTCCAGTTTGCTGTGAACGGTAACTGCACACGCTCAATATTTCCGTGAGTGGGCCCACACGATCCAGGTTTTTGCGAGCTCACACGATCCAATGTGCTGTGAACATTAACCGCAATCGCTCCAGTTTGCTGTGAACGGTAACTGCACACGCTAAATATTTCTGTGAGTGGGCCCACACGATCCAGGTTTTTGCGAGCTCACACGATCCAATGTGCTGTGAACATTAATCGCAACCGCTCCAGTTTGCTGTGAACGGTAACTGCACACGCTCAATATTTCTGTGAGTGGGCTGAGTCTAAACTACCCAGTGGTTTAGAGCACGTGACATGTTATCAGGAGGTCGTGGGTTCATATCCCACCAGGCTCAACAAAATTTTTCCTCTAAAATTAAATCGACTTACAAAGTGGTTAATATTTAGTACATAAATAACATCTGATACTGAGCTCTGTTTATCAGTGTTATTCTTGTTCTTCAGATAGGACAAAGGCCAAATTGTAATGACCAGATGATTGGGGCAGAGCATTTCCGAGACGGCAAGGCATGTGGGGTACTCCCAGTCAGCAGTGGTTAGTTCCTTCAAAACGTGGTCCTAGGAGGGAAAAACCACAGCAAGATGTGTCATCCATCCCTCGCTGAGTGGGGCGGGGGGTGGCTCAGTCGGTAGCGCGCCAGGCTTGTAATCTGTAGTTCCCAGGTTCGAGTCCCAGCTGGATCAGTGTTGAGATTATCTCCGCAAAATTCCCCGCCCTGCCCACGGTCAGTAGGGGACACCGATGGGGTTGGAAAAGCCGCCGTCCGTCGGATGGGACGTTAAGACGTGGCCCCGTGTGCGGGAGAGCCATACCCTGGGCACGTTAAAGAACACGCTGGATGGCCTTGTCGGGAGGCTACCATCTGTCTCCCAACAGCTGTTCTAGTGGGTCCCCTCCCCCAACCTCTGAGCCTTCGGGGTCCATGTGACCTGGCCATTTAGTCCATGGTGTGCAAAAAAGTGCCACTCAGAGGTAAAACAATCCAACGTTAAAGAACACGCTGGATGGCCTTGACGGGAGGCTACCATCTGTCTCCCAACAGCTGTTCCAGTGAGTCCCCTTCCCCAACCTTCTCTGAGCCTTCGGGGTCCATGCGACCTGGCCATTTAGCCCATGGTGTGCAAAAAAGTGCCGCTCAGAGGTAAAACAACCCAACCCAACCCCAACCTTCTCTGAGCCTTCGGGGTCCATGTGATCTGGCCATTTACCCATGGTGTGAAAAAAAGTGCCGCTCAGAGGTAAAACAACCCAATGTTAAAGAACACGCTGGATGGCCTTGACGGGAGACTACATCTGTCTCCCAACAGCTGTTTTAGTGGGTCCCCTTCCCCAACCTTCTCTGACCCTTCGGGGTCCATGTGATCTGGCCATTTACCCATGGTGTGCAAAAAAGTGCCGCTCAGAGGTAAAACAACCCAACCCAAAACCCTCGCTGAGTAAGAGCTGTTTTGGCAGCACGTGGAGGGCCAACATCATATTAGGCAGGTGGCCATAATATTTTGGATATTCGATGTATACTGTTCATATACACCTATCTTCCGATTCACGTATAAATTATCCAATGTTTTTTTTTTATATAGTGTGGAAAAAAAGTCACCAACTTACATAATAATTTCTTACCAATCAAACGGATTCAATACGTTGAGACTTTTTTTTTTATCTAGTTCTTAATAATCAGTGGAGTTTGTAGTAATTCCTCAAGAGGGGTGGGGTGGGGGGGATGAGAATATTCTAAGAGCACCATTTCCTTTTTTTTTTTTGATAACAGGCATGGTTTCTTAGAAAACTTTGAATCATATATGATGTCGTTTTATTAACTGTAATTGTTACAAAAATTGTAATAGAAAAATATATCATAAATGAAAAAAACACATGGGGGTACATAAGAAGGGAACCCCCCCCCCTTTCTAAATGTTATCGCCCTTGCATTAATCGACTTACAAAGTGATCCTAACTTTTGTAAGTCGGATCTTGCAGAGAAATGTGATCGAACCCCAGGCATTAAATCAACGGTTTTATCCATCACAACAATGCTCCTTCTAATTCAGCATTATCAGTGAAGCAATTTGTGGTCCAAAATCAAATCAGAACCACCCTATAAGAGGGACCCATTTTGACGACGTTGGGTTGTTTTACCTCTGAGCAGCACTTTTTTGCACACCATGGGCTAAACGGCCAGGTCACATGGACCCCGAAGGCTCAGAGGTTGGGGAAGGGACCCACTGGAACAGCTGTTGGGAGACAGATGGTAGCCTCCCGTCAAGGCCATCCAGTGTGTTCTTTAATGTGCACAGGGTATGGCTCTCCCACACACGGGGCCACGGCTTAATGTCCCATCCAACGGACGGCGGCCTTTCCAAGCCCATCGGTGTCCCCTACTGACCGCGGGCAGGGCGGGGAATTTTGCGGAGATAAACTCAACGCTGACCCAGCTGGGACTCGAACCTGGGAACTACAGATTACGAGCCTGGCGCGCTACCGACTGAGCCACCCCTTCCCCCATATTTTGACGACACAATAAAGGAGCATACACCTGGTACGCACCCAGGATTTTTGATTTGGGGGTGGGCTCCTTAGTTTTTAAAAATTATATCACCAAACACTAAATCTTAAATACCCCGTTAAAATAGGAATGAGTGTTATTTGACCATGGACTGTGCATCTTGTGTGGCATAAAAAATGTTTTCTTTTCATTTGGAAAGGCCGCCGTCGGTCGGATGGGACGTTAAGCCGTGGCCCCGTGTGTGGGAGAGCCATACCCTGTGCACCTTAAAGAACACGCTGGATGGCCTTGACGGGAGGCTACCATCTGTCTCCCAACAGCTGTTCCAGTGGGTCCCCTCCCCCAACCTTCTCTGAGCCTTTGGGGTCCACGTGACCTGGCCATTTAGCCCATGGTGTGCAAAAAAGTGCCGCTCAGAGGTAAAACAACCCAACGTTAAAGAACACGCTAGATGGCCTTGACGGGAGGCTACCATCTGTCTCCCAACAGCTGTTCCAGTGGGTCCCCTCCCCCAACCTTCTCCGAGCCTTCGGGGTCCATGTGACCTGGCCATTTAGCCCATGGTGTGCAAAAAAGTGCCGCTCAGAGGTAAAACAACCCAACGTTAAAGAACACGCTAGATGGCCTTGACGGGAGGCTACCATCTGTCTCCCAACAGCTGTTCCAGTGGGTCCCCTCCCCCAACCTTCTCTGAGCCTTTGGGGTCCATGTGACCTGGCCATTTAGCAAATGGTGTGCAAAAAAAGTGCCACTCAGAGGTAAAACAACCCAAAGTTAAAGAACACGCTGGATGGCCTTGACGGGAGGCTACCATCTGTCTCCCAACAGCTGTTCCAGTGGGTCCCCTTCCCCAACCTTCTCCGAGCCTTTGGGGTCCATGTGACCTGGCGATTTAGCCCATGGTGTGCAAAAAAGTGCCGCTCAGAGGTAAAACAACCCAAAGTTAAAGAACACGCTGGATGGCCTTGACGGGAGGCTACCATCTGTCTCCCAACAGCTGTTCCAGTGGGTCCCCTCCCCCAACCTTCTCTGAGCCTTTGGGGTCCATGTGACCTGGCCATTTAGCCCATGGTGTGCAAAAAAAGTGCCACTCAGAGGTAAAACAACCCAAAGTTAAAGAACACGCTGGATGGCCTTGACGGGAGGCTACCATCTGTCTCCCAACAGCTGTTCCAGTGGGTCCCCTTCCCCAACCTTCTCTGAGCCTTTGGGGTCCATGTGACCTGGCGATTTAGCTCATGGTGTGCAAAAAATTGCCGCTCAGAGGTAAAACAACCCAAAGTTA
Source organism: Ryuthela nishihirai (assembly GCA_038380435.1). Classification (NCBI taxonomy): domain Eukaryota; kingdom Metazoa; phylum Arthropoda; class Arachnida; order Araneae; family Heptathelidae; genus Ryuthela; species Ryuthela nishihirai. Next base: position 93,896,547 of record JAWZYU010000006.1, read on the forward strand.
AAGAACACGCTGGATGGCCTTGACGGGAGGCTACCATCTGTCTCCCAACAGGTGTTCCAGTGGGTCCCCAACCTTCTCTGAGCCTTCGGGGTCCATGTGACCTGGCCATTTAGCCCATGGTGTGCAAAAAAGTGCCGCTCAGAGGTAAAACAACCCAACTTTTCATTTGGAGTCATTTAGCCCATCATGTGCGCAAAAGTGCCACTCAGAGGCACAACAGCCCAACCTGTGTGTCCTTAGAAAGTTCTAATCGATACATTTGAGTTTAATATTGTTCCCCCCCCCCCCATGCTTTTAGTATCCAACTCTCAAAAATTGTCTTATGAAAAATGTTATTCAAGCCCTAGAGGAGTTATAACCACATACCTCCCCTATTGTGGTTATGTAAATCTCTCAACATATTATGGGTGTCTTCTGAGAATAAATAAAATACCAATTGATTAAAAAAAATAAAAATTTAGCTGAAAGCACTCATGGTAGAATAAATTGTTTTTATTTTATAACAGTTTTGGTCAATTAGAAATAAAAAAAATATCTTTAACATTTTTAAATTTAAAGATCGTGTAATATGACTTTTTTAATTTAATTACTGAAGAAATTATGCTTTATTAAAACACAAATGTGGAAGAAATTTGAGAAACGCATGCAAAATTTAATTTTCTTTCTAAATCGCCTGACTGTTCTAAGATGTAATATGATGGAAAAGTTTTTACAACAGTCTTTAAAATCATTTTGATTTTTCTATAACTACACATTAGCCTTAAAAATATATATATTTTTACTTTATGAATAAAGCTGAGATATATTATTTAGCATTTTGTTAAAGTATTTACCAAACAAAAATTCATGTTAAATATTTTATGCTGTGCTAATATAAGCAAAACCAAAAAAAAAAAACAGAAGAAAAATAAAACACAAGAAATGTAACTTAAAAAAGAAAACTTTAATAATTACATGCCAACAAAACACAACATTCATTGATTTAGTGAAACCAGATGGTCCAGATGGTCTAGAACCAGATGGCCAGATGGTCAAGTAACGAAAAAAATAAAATTTAACAAAGCAAAAACAATTAAAACTATATCACACACATCAGTTCTACAATAAAGAGAACTATTAAAATCAAAGATAGTAAAAAATATTAAAACAAATAAATAATGCCCTTTTTTACAATGTATTCAAAAATAGAGAAAATTTCATTTTGTAAATATATTGAAATAAAATATTTTAAATAACAAGTAAAATCCTTTACATACTCATAAATATAGCATTTTAAACAAGGTATTCCAAAAGCATGCAGTATTTTTTCTGTAAGTTTAGAGGCTGTCCTATTTTTTTTTAGCCCAAAATAAATGGCCAGCAATGTAAGTGAGCAGTATTAGGACACAGCTAAGCCGGCTGCCTTTAGAATGACAAGGAAAACAGGCAAGACAGAACAATAAGCTAAAACTGATCTGACATCTTTTGTTATCCTTCTGAAGAAATATTATCTTCTAACAAACTAATAAGCATCTCATGAAAGTAGGGGCATTAGGTTGTAATATCTAGACCAGGCATGGGCAAACCTTTTAGCTGAAGGGCCACATAGAAAACTGAAATGGAAGGGTTGTTTGGGTTGGGTTGTTTTACCTCTGAGTGGCACTTTTTTGCACACCATGGGCTAAATGGCCAGGTCACATGGACCCCGAAGGCTCAGAGAAGGTTGGGGGAGGGGACACAGTGGAACAGTTGTTGGGAGACAGATGGTAGCCACCCGTCAATGCCATCCAGCGTGTTCTTTAATGTGCACAGGGTATGGCTCTCCTAGGATGGGTTGTTTTACCTCTGAGTGGCACTTTTTTGCACACCATGGGCTAAATGGCCAGGTCACATGGACCCTGAAGGCTCAGAGAAGGTTGGGGGAGGGGACCCACTGGAACAGCTGTTGGGAGACAGATGGTAGCCTCTCGTCAAGGCCATCCAGGGTGTTCTTTAATATTCACAGGGTATGGCTCTCCTAGGATGGGTTGTTTTACCTCTGAGTGGCACTTTTTTGGACACCATGGGCTAAATGGCAGGTCACATGGACCCCGAAGGCTTAGAGAAGGTTGGGGGAGGGGACCCACTGGTACAGCTGTTGGGAGACAGATGGTAGCCTCCCGTCAAGGCCATCCAGCGTGTTCTTTAACGTGCACAGGGTATGTCTCTCTCCTGCGCACAGGGCCACGGCTTAATGTCCCATCCTATGGATGGCGGCCTTTCCAAGCCCATCGGTGTCCCCTACTGACCGTGGGCAGGGCGGGGAATTTTGCGGAGATAAATCTCAACGCTGACCCAGCTGGGACTCGAACCTGGGAACTACAGATTACGAGCCAGACGCGCTACCGACTGAGCCACCCCCGCCCCAAAATGGAAGGGCAAGCTGCCAAAGCAATATATATTATTAGAATTAGTTTTAATGAGCATTCCTCAAAAGTTGGACATTATGTCCTTTATACATTGCATCTCTTTTACAATTTTAATTTGTCATCAGTAGTTTGTGGACCTCAAAAAAGAGGTAGGGGCTGTAGTTTGCCGAGGCCTGGTGTAGACACTACTATGAACCAGAATGCTATACAGCTCTACTTTTCAGCTTATACCTACCAATTAATTACAATCATTATTTTTTAGCTGTCAATTAATTACAATCATTATTTTTTCTACCAATGGTTTAACATCTAACATCTCCAAGGACTACAGAAATACAGGATGCTTCTTAGATACCCTGAAAATGTACGAGGGTTGTTCAAAAAGTAATGGCAGTGCTGCCACCAAATGAGTGGAGTGCTCCCAAAGCACTTGTTTGTGCATTCTGCACTGCATAGAATCTGTTTCGGAGGTAAGTCATCAGTCATGTAGTGCCACAGTAGGAAAGAAGACAAAACAAAGTCACAGCAATATCAGACTCCTGCTCGAGTGCCCTAAAACATGTTCATGAAGCTCAAACCCAGTGGATTAAAATCGAGGTGGCATGTGGCTGTAATAAAAGGGATTGCTGCTGTGGACTAAAAGAAGAATATCAGTGGTTATGCAGCACTCTCTATTGCACACTTACATGATGAGTACAGTTCTTTAAATAAAATTTAATCCCAATCTACACTGTTAAAATCAAATGCTCTTAATGCTCTAAAGCAGGGGTGGGCAAATAGCAGCCCGCTAAGAGTTTTTTGTGGCCCGCCAAGACAGTCAGAAAAATCCGCCTTGAACCGAGATTTCCTTCCCATGCGCGACCGAAGATTCGTCTTGTATTTTCCACTACGACAGCCACGTCAAAACGCATGTGCAGTGTAGATGCGAAAACAATTGCCCACCCCTGCTCTAAAGCATATTCTACATTACATCATCATTGTATTCAACAACATGTAAGAGATATTAGCTTATTGTTATAATCACATAAGATATTCCACTACAAAAATCTAAGTGCTATATTCTGCTTATAGTTTGAGTATTTAAAGTTCTTAGTTATATACTCACATGAAGGTTGCATTTAGATAGTATATCGTGCAATAGACAGCTCACAAAAGGTTTCACACATTTGGTGGATAAACACAATTCTACACCAAGTGTGTGTGTGTGTGTACCAGCCTGCTTTTGCGAGATGTCTATTGCACGATATACCATATAAACGCAATCTCTTATGAGTATATAACTAAGAACTTTAAACACGCAAACTATAAGCAGAATATAGCACTTAGATTTTTGTAGTGGAATATCTTATGTGATTATAACAATAAGCTAATATCTCTTACATGTTGTCGAATACAATGATATGCCTAGAATATGCTTTAGAACATTCGATTTTAACAGTGTAGATTGTGATTAAATTTTATTTAATATGCAATATCACTGTGTAATTACAACCTTTAACTTATTATGTACAAGTGCAGTCCTTTTGCCAGGGTTGGGACAATGCTGATGATGCTCACCACGTAGAACATCATGCAATTCTACAGAAGGTTCAGCTCAGTCATTGTTGGAAGTTGACAGACATTGGACGATCTACCAATTGGCAAATGAAGTTGCACCTAGTAATTCCACGGTTCAGCGCATTCTGAAGGACATTCCTGGACATGAAAAAATTACAGCAAGACATGCTATAATTTTGCATACCCAGGAATAATTTCACCTCCATGAGATGGTATGGGATCTCATGGAGGTGAAAAAGTGGCACAAGTACGCCATTGGAAACCTCCACCTGGAACGTTATCACAATGAGGGTGATGCATTTCTTTGTTGTGTCATCACCATTGAAACGTGGGTGCAGGTGTATGAGCCAAAACTCTTGTTCAATGAATGACACCATCCAGTGTGTTGTTCACGCCCAAACAAATTGCAGCAAGAATCCAGCAATATGAAAGTGCTGCTGATTGTAACTTATGACATCGATGGTGTTCTCCTCCACCATGCAATGTCTCAGAGACAAACTGTGAATGTGGAGTACTACCAGTGGTTCCTTGTGCATCATCTGCAGAATAGAAATAGGGATAACTATAACATATGATGAAAGTATCAACACTATCACAGGGTTTGGATTGTTTTACCTCTGAGCGGCACTTTTTTGCACACCATGGGCTAAATGGCCAGGCCACAAGGACCCCGAAGGCTCAGAGAAGGTTGGGGGAGGGGACCCACTGGAACAGTTGTTGGGAGACAGATGGTAGCCTCCCGTCAAGCGTGTTCTTTCAAGGCCATCCAGCGCGTTCTTTAACGTGCACAGGATATGGCTCTCCCACACATGGGGCCACGGCTTAACGTCTCATCTGATGGACGGCAGCCTTTCCAAGCCCATCGGTGTCCTCTACTGACCGTGGGCAGGGCGGGGAAATTTTGCGGAGATAAATCTCAACGCTGACCCAGCTGGGACTCGAACCTGGGAACTACAGATTACGAGCCTGGCGCACTACCGACTGAGCCACCCCCGCCCCCTATCACAGGGGATCCATTACTTCTCATTCGCGACAATGCTGTTACAACATGGCTCAACCTGTGGAGCTTTCAGCAAGGTGGTAACAGGAAACCTTGAAACATCTGCCATACTCCCCAGTCACAAATCCTTGTGACTTTGACCTGTTTCATAAGGTAAAGGAACCACTCTAAGGAAAACGATTTCAAGTCTGACTGAGGTGTTTGTGAGCCATAAGGCGGTCCATCACAGTGATCAGCAGAAACAGACCTGCTGATGGCATTCGCCAGTTCTCACAGATTTGGAAAAAAGTTAACCTAGCCAGTGATTACATTGAAGGTATGGAATGTTAATTTCATGTGGATATAGTGTTCCCAGTAGGTACCACATATGGTGCCATTACTTTTGAACAACCCTTGTATATTTTATGCACATATATAAAACTATTTTCCTGGTTTTTTAACAGCTTTTCTGAATTTATGAAATAGCTTTTTTTTACGTCTCTTACTTGCATCATCAGGAGATATCCTCTCCTCAAACGAAGCATCATCATATGTAGTGTTCCTATCTCTTGAAGTGACAGGATGAGGTAATTGTCGAGAGCGACTGCTGCCATAACTGCCTGTACTAGAGATCGAATACTGCGAGTCCTAAAAATGAAATGGATCGAAAATCACAATGCATGCATTGCTAAAATAGGGATAACTATAAATACAATTAAAAACTATATTTTTATGTTTCAGTGCTTTAACTATTTTTGAAAATAGGTGACAATCACGGCGTTACCTGGGTGACATTTTAACGTCAATATATCAATAAATATTTTGTGGAAAAAAATTTCGCCGACATACGGGACTTGAACCCACATCTTATTTGAGGGTTGTGTCCTGTATGTTGGCGAATTTTTTTCCACAAAATATTTATTATCTCTTTTTGATTCTGTGAAACTCTCAATAAGATATTTCGCTTTCTATTTGAAGCTAGAATCAACATTTTTAACTCTGAAGAAAAGACTTAATTCACAGTTAAATTTCGAAAGAACAGAAGAAAGCTTATACCAAAATTTAGGTTGAACTTTCTGCATAGGAAAATTAGTTGAGATTAAGAATTTACACATTACAACAGATACATCAGATATTTGAACTGTTAAACTATGTTTATGCATAAAGTTATATTAGATGAATTTCTTACAGTAAAATTTATATTTGTCTATCACAGTGTCTTAATACCTACTAATCAAAAGACACTATCTCTTCTTATAGGTAAGCCTTTCTTAATCAGAAATTCTTGATAAAAACTGCTCTTTAAGAAACAAGTTTTTCTTAATTGCAAACTGTATCTTCTGCACATAGAGTCAGAGCTTAGTTTAACATCTCATCTTAGAACAGAAGTTTTTTTCCAAGACTGGCAATTTTACTTTCTTACTGATAATTGAGCTAAAATGATGCTGAGAGCAAAAGCAAATCTTATTAAAATTTTAGCTATGGAATTCATTCATTATTTTAATTTTAGATTTTTTTACCCCATTTTTAAATTATATCAGAAAGGTGGAGGGGGGGGGGAACTGATCTGTTGTACTCTGTGAATTTTTGATGAACAAAACTATTTGCTTCAGAGAAAACGCTCAAACATAAAAAAGCTTCCAAAATAGTTTAGTAAGACATTCCTTTTAAAGTATTCTTTAACCCTTTCACGACCAAGGGAAACATTTTTCCCATTTTAAAATTGGTGATTGCCGTATTTAATTATAACCTTATCTGCATTTTTTATACAGAATGTCAAAATAGAACGTATGCCGAACGCAATTAAGTAAACGGGAACGTTTAGAAAACAAAAACAGAACTGTCAGGACGCATAATATATGTACTATGTGCAATGTCCATCTTTGCCTCACTACCAAAAGAAATTGCTTCGCAGAATATCATAATTAGCACATCATTTTGTATAGTAATTTTATTTCATAATTTTGTATTATTTTAGTTAACATTTTGTTCTAATAAACCAATAAATAAAAGACATTGCATAATAAGCCTAACTATAATTTGTGTTACCTTTATAGTCCATTGGGAAAAATATTTCCCATAAAATTCCAAAAAAACTACACATTGTTATGTATTTTTCTTATGATTTTTATTTATTTTTACGTCTAAACAAACTAAAATAAACAGTTACATACTAATATTTACTCTTAGAAACCTTATGGTCCTGAAAGGGTTAAAACAAATAAGATACTAATGAAAGCAATTTGAATAATCTATCAGATTTTGATATCAGCTAACAATGCTTATTTACATGTGCATGCACTGCTCAATATTAGTGAGCAAACAATTCCTCATGCAGATTTTTGGGTTAATTTTAACAAATTATAAAACTAGGTAGTCACAACTTACACGCCTAGCATGACTATGGTAACTTCTTTCTGCAATTTCCTCTTCTTCAGTATCTCTTCTAGATCTATACCAATTACCAGCCGTACTTCCAGGAACCTGGCCATGGTCCAATGAATCCTGAGTAGGCATCCGATGCAACTCTGGCTCATGATCTCGAGAATATGCAGATGCTAGTATTTGAATACATACACAGAATTAGCATGCAAAAGAACTTTTAAACAAAATAACTGCACATACACACTGGTTTCCATAAATTAAGGAACAAATCTATGCTATGTCAATGAGATGCTAATGTCGAAGCTCTATAACTTCTAATATAAGTTTTCCTGTTTTGAAAAATGTGATAGCAGATAAAGATCCTAGTCAAATGGATTAATATCTCGATTTTCCACAATATTCATTCAGTATTTAATGAGTTATGGAAGTGTGAATATTTAACAACACAAATGCCAGTCTTAAGAAACTTATACAAAAATGACGAATAGTGAAATAATTCTTTATAAATTTCTAAAATACACATTTATTTTATTAAACACCTCGATACAACACTTATTAATAAGTTTTAATTAACTTCTGAAGTCAATTTTTGCGAGGCATTGTTATTGTTAAATATTCAAAGTTCCATAATTCATTAAATGCTTAATGAATATTATTGAAAATCGAGATATTGATATATTTGATTGAGATCTTTATCTGCTATTACACTCTTCAAAACAAAACAAATTTGGGTTGGGTTGTTTTACCTCTGAGCGCCACTTTTTTGTACACCATGGGCTAAATGGCCAGGTCACATGGACCCCGAAGGCTCAGAGAAGGTTGGGGGAAGTGACCCACTGGAACAGCTGTTGGGAGACAGATGGTAGCCTCCCATCAAGGCCATCCAGCGTATTCTTTAACGTGCACAGGGTATGGCTCTCCCACACACAGGACCACGGCTTAACGTCCCATCCGACGGACGGCGCCCTTTCCAAGCCCATCGGTGTCCCCTACTGACCGTGGGCAGGGCGGTGAATTTTTTTGCAGAAATAAATCTCAACGCTGACCCAGCTGGGACTCGAACCTGGGAACTACAGATTACAAGCCTGGCGCACTATCGACTGAGCCATCCCCGCCCCAAACGAAACAAAAAACTTACTTTAGAAGTTATAGAGTTTCAATGTTAGCTTCCCATTGGCATTACATAGGGTTGTTCTTTAATTTATAGAAACCAGTGTATTTTGTGTATTACTCTATATCGTTTCACTTATTAACTCTTTAAGTATCGGAAACAGATAAATCATTGTTTGAAAGTCACTACAAATGAACTTTCAATATTCTTTTTTATGCTTACCTGCCATTTTATTCCGTTTAAACTTTATATGTTTTGTTCTGACTCAAATGCTCTTTCTTTTTAGTATGTAATCTAAACTATTTTATTCATTAAAATAATAAAAATAATAAATGCACCCTCAAGCAGCTGCTTGCCACAAAGGTCTGACAGGAGCCTGTCAGTTTAATATGCCATAGTAGAAGGTCTGTGAGGATGGCGGGACCTCAGCAGAAAAAACGACACACACATCCATGCCTTACCCAGGGCTCGAACCCAGGTCCCGTAGATCAGTAGCCAAGCGTGCTAACCACTCGGCCACGGGACAGTTGTTTCATAATGAGGTTCAGAAGTCGAATTGCATTATTAGAGGGAAAAAATCCAACACTGCAAGGGTTAATCTTAATTTGTTTACTAACTCTTCACATTTATAAACATACCTATAATACCCAGATGTGATATTTAATTAGTTTGATTACGTTCACAAAGAACCAGCAGAGCCAACTCCAACTCAAGGGAGTTGTGTTGGGTTGTTTTACCTCTGAGCGCCACTTTTTTGCACACCATGGGCTAAATGGCCAGGTCACATGGACCCCGAAGGCTCAGAGAAGGTTTGTGGAGGGGACCTACTGGAACAGCTGTTGGGAGACAGATGGTAGCCTCCTGTCAAGGCCATCCAGCGTGTTCTTTAACGTGCATAGGGTATGGCTCTCCCGCACACGGGGCCACGGCTTAACGTCCCATCCGACGGATGGCGGACTTTCCAAGCCCATCGGTGTCCCCTACTGACCGTGGGCAGGGCGGGGAATTTTGCGGAGATAAATCTCAACGTTGACCCAGCTGGGACTCAAACCAAGAAATTACAGATTACGAGCCTGGCGCACTACTGACTGAGCCACCCCCGCCCCAATAGATATAATAATCATTCATGAAACCATCACAGCATAATGGCTAAATAAAAGCCACTAATGACTTCTAGTACGTTCTCCTGTGCTGAGTTAAAAAGAATTCTGTTTAATGCCCACATATATTGTTCAGACTGGGCATTTCTTAAAGGTAATAAAGTGAAATAGACTATGCAAAAGAATTCTGATATTAAAATTGTGCTTGTTAGCAAAGCTTTCATACTCAAATACATAATTAGTGCCTTGTATGCAGGCTGGTGCTAGCTATTTTGCAGTCTGGGGCAAACTTGGATATCTGCTATCCAGAGTCAACTTTAACACTTACTTAGATATTAATTATTAATTTAGCTAAATTCAATGTCATTTCAAAAGCGACTGAATATTGTCTTGTTGAAAAATAGGTTGTACTTACTCCAGCTGTGGTCATTAATTTGTTTGCAAATTTGCCACCCCTAAAAGAATGTCACCCAGTATGGTGGCTCATGCAGTAGTAGTACCGCCCATTATAAAATAAAAATAAATACCCCCTCAAGCAGCTGCTTGCCACAGAGGTCTGACAGGAGCCTGTCAGTTTAATATGCCACAGTAAGAGATCTGAGAGGATGGCAGGACCTCAGCAGAAAAAAGACACACATATCCATGCTTAATCAGGGGCTCGAACCCAGGTCCCTTACACCAATTCATATAATACCCTCAGTGGGAAAGGGGACACTGATGGGCTTGGAAAGGCCACCAGTCATCAGATGGGGTTTTAAGCTGTGGCTCCATATGCACAATAATCATACCTTCTGAATGCAAAAAAAAAAAATGCTAAATTTCAAATGGGAGGCTTCCATCTATCTCCTAACCCCTAAAGATGAAATGATAGGCTTCCATGTTCTCCTAATAGCTACCAGTTGATCCCTTGCACCATAAAACCTCAAACAATCAACCAACCCCTTCTCCCTACCTTCTCCGAGCTCTTGGGATCCTGGTAACCTGGCCATTTAACCCATCATATGCACCAAAATTGTGTTTGGAGGTAAAATAATCCAAATAATTCATATAAAGAGTACAGCACTTTTCCAAATGCTTATTCTGACAGAATTACTTTATTGTAAGCTTGCTTTTGTACAATTTTCGTTTTTAAATGGTGGGCAAAATTTCAATTGTGTTTCTTCTGTGGTAAGGGATGCAAACTGACAAAAAATGAATGCAATAAGATTTTGCTGCACTTGAAATGTCAAGGTTGGGTTGTTTAACCTCCATGTGGCATTTTTGCACACCTAGTGGGCTAAATGGCCAGGTCACAAGGGCCCCCAAGGGCTCAAAAAAGGTTGGGAAATGGGACCCACTGGACAGTTGTTAGGGGACAGATGGTAGTCTCCCATCAAGGCCATCCAGTGTGTCCTTTAATGTGCACTGGTCATGGCTTGGTTTGTTTTACCTCTGAGCGGCACTTTTTTGCACACCATGGGCTAAATGGCCAGGTCACATGGACCCCGAAGGCTCAGAAAAGGTTGGGGGAGGGGACCCACTGGAACAGCTGTTGGAAGACAGATGGTAGCCTCCCGTCAAGGCCATCCAGTGTGTTCTTTAACGTGCACAGGATATGGCTCTCCCGCACATGGGGCCACGGCTTAACGTCCCATCCAAGCCCATCGGTGTCCCCTACTGACCGTGGGCAGAGCGGGGAATTTTGCGGCGATAAATCTCAACGCTGACCCAGCTGGGACTCGAACCCGGGAACTACAGATTACGAGCCTGGTGCGCTACCGACTGAGCCACCCCTGCCCCCTACAGAAAGCTTGGGAGGGAACCACTGGATAACAATTAGGAGACAGATGGTAGCCTCTCAGCTTGTTCTTTACAGTGCATAGGGTATGGCTCTCCCTCACAAAGAGCCACGGCTTAATGTCCCATCCAACGGACAGTGGTCTTTCCAAGCCCATCATAGCCCTCTACTGACTGAGGTCATGGTGGAGTTTTGGGGAGATAAATCTCAATGCTGACATAGGTCGGACTCGAACCTGCGAACTGCAGATTACAAGTTTGGTGAGCTACCAACTGAGCCACCTCTGCCCCTATAGAAAATGGAACTGATGCTAGTCTGGTGTTCAGAACATTCTGGCATGACTCTGGAGAGATGTGGGTTTGAGTCGAACCTGGGAACTGCAGATTACAAGTTTGGTGAGCTACCAACTGAGCCACCTCTGCCCCTATAGAAAATGGAACTGGTGCTAGTCTGGTGTTTAGAACATTCTGGCATGACTCTGGAGAGATGTGGGTTTGAGTCGAACCTGGGAACTGCAGATTACAAGTTTGGTGAGCTACCAACTGAGCCACCTCTGTCCCTATAGAAAATGGAACTGGTGCTAGTCTGGTGTTTAGAACATTCTGGCATGACTCTGGAGAGATGTGGGTTTGAGTCGAACCTGGGAACTGCAGATTACAAGTTTGGTGAGCTACCAACTGAGCCACCTCTGCCCCTATAGAAAATGGAACTGGTGCTAGTCTGGTGTTTAGAACATTCTGGCATGACTCTGGAGAGATGTGGGTTTGAGTCGAACCTGGGAACTGCAGATTACAAGTTTGGTGAGCTACCAACTGAGCCACCTCTGCCCCTATAGAAAATGGAACTGGTGCTAGTCTGGTGTTTAGAATATTCTGGCATGACTCTGGAGAGATGTGGGTTTGAGTCGAACCTGGGAACTGCAGATTACAAGTTTGGTGAGCTACCAACTGAGCCACCTTTGCCCCTATAGAAAATGGAACTGGTGCTAGTCTGGGGGGCGGGGGTGGCTCAGTCGGTAGCGCGCCAGGCTCGTAATCTGTAGTTCCCAAGTTCGAGTCCCAGCTGGGTCAGCGTCGAGATTTATCTCCGCAAAAATTCCCCGCTCTGCCCACTGTCAGTAGGGGACACCGATGCGCTTGGAAAGGCCACCGTCCCTCGGATGGGATGTTAAACCGTGGCCCCGTGTGTGGGAGAGCCATACCCTGTGCACGTTAAAGAACATGCTGTATGGCCTTGACGGTAGGCTACCATCTGTCTCCCAACAGCTGTTCCAGTGGGTCCCCTCCCCCAACCTTCTCTGAGCCTTCGGGGTCCATGTGAACTGGCCATTTAGCCCATGGTGTGCAAAAAAAGTGCCGCTCAGAGGTAAAACAACTCAACTCAACTCAACTCGGTGCTAGTCTGGTGTTTAGAACATTCTGGCATGACTCTGGAGAGATGTGGGTTTGAGTCGAACCTGGGAACTGCAGATTACAAGTTTGGTGAGCTACCAACTGAGCCACCTCTGCCCCTATGGGAAATGGAACTGGTGCTAGTCTGGTGTTTAGAACATTCTGGCATGACTCTGGAGAGATGTGGGTTTGAGTCGAACCTGGGAACTGCAGATTACAAGTTTGGTGAGCTACCAACTGAGCCACCTCTGCCCCTATGGGAAATGGAACTGGTGCTAGTCTGGTGTTTAGAACATTCTGGCATGACTCTGGAGAGATGTGGGTTTGAGTCGAACCTGGGAACTGCAGATTACAAGTTTGGTGAGCTACCAACTGAGCCACCTCTGCCCGTATGGGAAATGGAACTGGTGCTAGTCTGGTGTTTAGAACATTCTGGCATGACTCTGGAGAGATGTGGGTTTGAGTCGAACCTGGGAACTGCAGATTACAAGTTTGGTGAGCTACCAACTGAGCCACCTCTGCCCCTATGGGAAATGGAACTGGTGCTAGTCTGGTGTTTAGAACATTCTGGCATGACTCTGGAGAGATGTGGGTTTGAGTCGAACCTGGGAACTGCAGATTACAAGTTTGGTGAGCTACCAACTGAGCCACCTCTGCCCCTATGGGAAATGGAACTGGTGCTAGTCTGGTGTTTAGAACATTCTGGCATGACTCTGGAGAGATGTGGGTTTGAGTCGAACCTGGGAACTGCAGATTACAAGTTTGGTGAGCTACCAACTGAGCCACCTCTGCCCCTATAGAAAATGGAACTGGTACTAGTCTGGTGTTTAGAACATTCTGGCATGACTGGAGAGATGTGGGTTTGAGTCGAACCTGGGAACTGCAGATTACAAGTTTGGTGAGCTACCAACTGAGCCACCTCTGCCCCTATAGAAAATGGAACTGGTACTAGTCTGGTGTTTAGAACATTCTGGCATGACTCTGGAGAGATGTGGGTTTGAGTCGAACCTGGGAACTGCAGATTACAAGTTTGGTGAGCTACCAACTGAGCCACCTCTGCCCCTATAGAAAATGGAACTGGTGCTAGTCTGGTGTTTAGAACATTCTGGCATGACTCTGGAGAGATGTGGGTTTGAGTCGAACCTGGGAACTGCAGATTACAAGTTTGGTGAGCTACCAACTGAGCCACCTCTGCCCCTATGGGAAATGGAACTGGTGCTAGTCTGGTGTTTAGAACATTCTGGCATGACTCTGGAGAGATGTGGGTTTGAGTCGAACCTGGGAACTGCAGATCACAAGTTTGGTGAGCTACCAACTGAGCCACCTCTGCCCCTATGGGAAATGGAACTGGTGCTAGTCTGGTGTTTAGAACATTCTGGCATGACTCTGGAGAGATGTGGGTTTGAGTCGAACCTGGGAACTGCAGATTACAAGTTTGGTGAGCTACCAACTGAGCCACCTCTGCCCCTATGGGAAATGGAACTGGTGCTAGTCTGGTGTTTAGAACATTCTGGCATGACTCTGGAGAGATGTGGGTTTGAGTCGAACCTGGGAACTGCAGATTACAAGTTTGGTGAGCTACCAACTGAGCCACCTCTGCCCCTATAGAAAATGGAACTGGTGCTAGTCTGGTGTTTAGAACATTCTGGCATGACTCTGGAGAGATGTGGGTTTGAGTCGAACCTGGGAACTGCAGATTACAAGTTTGGTGAGCTACCAACTGAGCCACCTCTGCCCCTATAGAAAATGGAACTGGTGCTAGTCTGGTGTTTAGAACATTCTGGCATGACTCTGGAGAGATGTGGGTTTGAGTCGAACCTGGGAACTGCAGATTACAAGTTTGGTGAACTACCAACTGAGCCACCTCTGCCCCTATGGGAAATGGAACTGGTGCTAGTCTGGTGTTTAGAACATTCTGGCATGACTCTGGAGAGATGTGGGTTTGAGTCGAACCTGGGAACTGCAGATTACAAGTTTGGTGAGCTACCAACTGAGCCACCTCTGCCCCTATAGAAAATGGAACTGGTACTAGTCTGGTGTTTAGAACATTCTGGCATGACTCTGGAGAGATGTGGGTTTGAGTCGAACCTGGGAACTGCAGATTACAAGTTTGGTGAGCTACCAACTGAGCCACCTCTGCCCCTATGGGAAATTGAACTGGTGCTAGTCTGGTGTTTAGAACATTCTGGCATGACTGGAGAGATGTGGGTTTGAGTCGAACCTGGGAACTGCAGATTACAAGTTTGGTGAGCTACCAACTGAGCCACCTCTGCCCCTATAGAAAATGGAACTGCTACTAGTCTGGTGTTTAGAACATTCTGGCATGACTCTGGAGAGATGTGGGTTTGAGTCGAACCTGGGAACTGCAGATTACAAGTTTGGTGAGCTACCAACTGAGCCACCTCTGCCCCTATGGGAAATGGAACTGGTGCTAGTCTGGTGTTTAGAACATTCTGGCATGACTCTGGAGAGATGTGGGTTTGAGTCGAACCTGGGAACTGCAGATTACAAGTTTGGTGAGCTACCAACTGAGCCACCTCTGCCCCTATAGAAAATGGAACTGGTGCTAGTCTGGTGTTTAGAACATTCTGGCATGACTCTGGAGAGATGTGGGTTTGAGTCGAACCTGGGAACTGCAGATTACAAGTTTGGTGAGCTACCAACTGAGCCACCTCTGCCCCTATAGAAAATGGAACTGGTGCTAGTCTGGTGTTTAGAACATTCTGGCATGACTCTGGAGAGATGTGGGTTTGAGTCGAACCTGGGAACTGCAGATTACAAGTTTGGTGAGCTACCAACTGAGCCACCTCTGCCCCTATAGAAAATGGAACTGGTACTAGTCTGGTGTTTAGAACATTCTGGCATGACTCTGGAGAGATGTGGGTTTGAGTCGAACCTGGGAACTGCAGATTACAAGTTTGGTGAGCTACCAACTGAGCCACCTCTGCCCCTATAGAAAATGGAACTGGTACTAGTCTGGTGTTTAGAACATTCTGGCATGACTCTGGAGAGATGTGGGTTTGAGTCGAACCTGGGAACTGCAGATTACAAGTTTGGTGAGCTACCAACTGAGTCACCTCTGCCCCTATGGGAAATGGAACTGGTGCTAGTCTGGTGTTTAGAACATTCTGGCATGACTCTGGAGAGATGTGGGTTTGAGTCGAACCTGGGAACTGCAGATTACAAGTTTGGTGAGCTACCAACTGAGCCACCTCTGCCCCTATAGAAAATGGAACTGGTACTAGTCTGGTGTTTAGAACATTCTGGCATGACTCTGGAGAGATGTGGGTTTGAGTCGAACCTGGGAACTGCAGATTACAAGTTTGGTGAGCTACCAACTGAGCCACCTCTGCCCCTATGGGAAATGGAACTGGTGCTAGTCTGGTGTTTAGAACATTCTGGCATGACTCTGGAGAGATGTGGGTTTGAGTCGAACCTGGGAACTGCAGATTACAAGTTTGGTGAGCTACCAACTGAGCCACCTCTGCCCCTATGGGAAATGGAACTGGTGCTAGTCTGGTGTTTAGAACATTCTGGCATGACTCTGGAGAGATGTGGGTTTGAGTCGAACCTGGGAACTGCAGATTACAAGTTTGGTGAGCTACCAACTGAGCCACCTCTGCCCCTATGGGAAATGGAACTGGTGCTAGTCTGGTGTTTAGAACATTCTGGCATGACTCTGGAGAGATGTGGGTTTGAGTCGAACCTGGGAACTGCAGATTACAAGTTTGGTGAGCTACCAACTGAGCCACCTCTGCCCCTATGGGAAATGGAACTGGTGCTAGTCTGGTGTTTAGAACATTCTGGCATGACTCTGGAGAGATGTGGGTTTGAGTCGAACCTGGGAACTGCAGATTACAAGTTTGGTGAGCTACCAACTGAGCCACCTCTGCCCCTATAGAAAATGGAACTGGTGCTAGTCTGGTGTTTAGAACATTCTGGCATGACTCTGGAGAGATGTGGGTTTGAGTCGAACCTGGGAACTGCAGATTACAAGTTTGGTGAGCTACCAACTGAGCCACCTCTGCCCCTATAGAAAATGGAACTGGTACTAGTCTGGTGTTTAGAACATTCTGGCATGACTCTGGAGAGATGTGGGTTTGAGTCGAACCTGGGAACTGCAGATTACAAGTTTGGTGAGCTACCAACTGAGCCACCTCTGCCCGTATGGGAAATGGAACTGGTGCTAGTCTGGTGTTTAGAACATTCTGGCATGACTCTGGAGAGATGTGGGTTTGAGTCGAACCTGGGAACTGCAGATTACAAGTTTGGTGAGCTACCAACTGAGCCACCTCTGCCCCTATGGGAAATGGAACTGGTGCTAGTCTGGTGTTTAGAACATTCTGGCATGACTCTGGAGAGATGTGGGTTTGAGTCGAACCTGGGAACTGCAGATTACAAGTTTGGTGAGCTACCAACTGAGCCACCTCTGCCCCTATGGGAAATGGAACTGGTGCTAGTCTGGTGTTTAGAACATTCTGGCATGACTCTGGAGAGATGTGGGTTTGAGTCGAACCTGGGAACTGCAGATTACAAGTTTGGTGAGCTACCAACTGAGCCACCTCTGCCCCTATAGAAAATGGAACTGGTGCTAGTCTGGTGTTTAGAACATTCTGGCATGACTCTGGAGAGATGTGGGTTTGAGTCGAACCTGGGAACTGCAGATTACAAGTTTGGTGAGCTACCAACTGAGCCACCTCTGCCCCTATAGAAAATGGAACTGGTACTAGTCTGGTGTTTAGAACATTCTGGCATGACTCTGGAGAGATGTGGGTTTGAGTCGAACCTGGGAACTGCAGATTACAAGTTTGGTGAGCTACCAACTGAGCCACCTCTGCCCCTATGGGAAATGGAACTGGTGCTAGTCTGGTGTTTAGAACATTCTGGCATGACTCTGGAGAGATGTGGGTTTGAGTCGAACCTGGGAACTGCAGATTACAAGTTTGGTGAGCTACCAACTGAGCCACCTCTGCCCCTATGGGAAATGGAACTGGTGCTAGTCTGGTGTTTAGAACATTCTGGCATGACTCTGGAGAGATGTGGGTTTGAGTCGAACCTGGGAACTGCAGATTACAAGTTTGGTGAGCTACCAACTGAGCCACCTCTGCCCCTATGGGAAATGGAACTGGTGCTAGTCTGGTGTTTAGAACATTCTGGCATGACTCTGGAGAGATGTGGGTTTGAGTCGAACCTGGGAACTGCAGATTACAAGTTTGGTGAGCTACCAACTGAGCCACCTCTGCCCCTATGGGAAATGGAACTGGTGCTAGTCTGGTGTTTAGAACATTCTGGCATGACTCTGGAGAGATGTGGGTTTGAGTCGAACCTGGGAACTGCAGATTACAAGTTTGGTGAGCTACCAACTGAGCCACCTCTGCCCCTATGGGAAATGGAACTGGTGCTAGTCTGGTGTTTAGAACATTCTGGCATGACTCTGGAGAGATGTGGGTTTGAGTCGAACCTGGGAACTGCAGATTACAAGTTTGGTGAGCTACCAACTGAGCCACCTCTGCCCCTATGGGAAATGGAACTGGTGCTAGTCTGGTGTTTAGAACATTCTGGCATGACTCTGGAGAGATGTGGGTTTGAGTCGAACCTGGGAACTGCAGATTACAAGTTTGGTGAGCTACCAACTGAGCCACCTCTGCCCCTATAGAAAATGGAACTGGTGCTAGTCTGGTGTTTAGAACATTCTGGCATGACTCTGGAGAGATGTGGGTTTGAGTCGAACCTGGGAACTGCAGATTACAAGTTTGGTGAGCTACCAACTGAGCCACCTCTGCCCCTATGGGAAATGGAACTGGTGCTAGTCTGGTGTTTAGAACATTCTGGCATGACTCTGGAGAGATGTGGGTTTGAGTCGAACCTGGGAACTGCAGATTACAAGTTTGGTGAGCTACCAACTGAGCCACCTCTGCCCCTATGGGAAATGGAACTGGTGCTAGTCTGGTGTTTAGAACATTCTGGCATGACTCTGGAGAGATGTGGGTTTGAGTCGAACCTGGGAACTGCAGATTACAAGTTTGGTGAGCTACCAACTGAGCCACCTCTACCCCTATGGGAAATGGAACTGGTGCTAGTCTGGTGTTTAGAACATTCTGTCATGACTCTGGAGAGATGTGGGTTTGAGTCGAACCTGGGAACTGCAGATTACAAGTTTGGTGAGCTACCAACTGAGCCACCTCTGCCCCTATGGGAAATGGAACTGGTGCTAGTCTGGTGTTTAGAACATTCTGGCATGACTCTGGAGAGATGTGGGTTTGAGTCGAACCTGGGAACTGCAGATTACAAGTTTGGTGAGCTACCAACTGAGCCACCTCTGCCCCTATGGGAAATGGAACTGGTGCTAGTCTGGTGTTTAGAACATTCTGGCATGACTCTGGAGAGATGTGGGTTTGAGTCGAACCTGGGAACTGCAGATTACAAGTTTGGTGAGCTACCAACTGAGCCACCTCTGCCCCTATGGGAAATGGAACTGGTGCTAGTCTGGTGTTTAGAACATTCTGGCATGACTCTGGAGAGATGTGGGTTTGAGTCGAACCTGGGAACTGCAGATTACAAGTTTGGTGAGCTACCAACTGAGCCACCTCTGCCCCTATGGGAAATGGAACTGGTGCTAGTCTGGTGTTTAGAACATTCTGGCATGACTCTGGAGAGATGTGGGTTTGAGTCGAACCTGGGAACTGCAGATTACAAGTTTGGTGAGCTACCAACTGAGCCACCTCTGCCCCTATGGGAAATGGAACTGGTGCTAGTCTGGTGTTTAGAACATTCTGGCATGACTCTGGAGAGATGTGGGTTTGAGTCGAACCTGGGAACTGCAGATTACAAGTTTGGTGAGCTACCAACTGAGCCACCTCTGCCCCTATGGGAAATGGAACTGGTGCTAGTCTGGTGTTTAGAACATTCTGGCATGACTCTGGAGAGATGTGGGTTTGAGTCGAACCTGGGAACTGCAGATTACAAGTTTGGTGAGGTACCAACTGAGCCACCTCTGCCCCTATGGGAAATGGAACTGGTGCTAGTCTGGTGTTTAGAACATTCTGGCATGACTCTGGAGAGATGTGGGTTTGAGTCGAACCTGGGAACTGCAGATTACAAGTTTGGTGAGCTACCAACTGAGCCACCTCTGCCCCTATGGGAAATGGAACTGGTGCTAGTCTGGTGTTTAGAACATTCTGGCATTACTCTGGAGAGATGTGGGTTTGAGTCGAACCTAGGAACTGCAGATTACAAGTTTGGTGAGCTACCAACTGAGCCGCCTCTGCCCATATAGAAAATGGAACTGGTGCTATTCTGGTGTTTAGAACATTGTGGCATGACTCTGGAGAGATGTGGATTTGAGTCGAACCTGGGAACTGCAGATTACAAGTTTGGTGAGCTACCAACTGAGCCACCTCTGCCCCTATGGGAAATGGAACTGGTGCTAGTCTGGTGTTTAGAACATTCTGGCATGACTCTGGAGAGATGTGGGTTTGAGTCGAACCTGGGAACTGCAGATTACAAGTTTGGTGAGCTACCAACTGAGCCACCTTTGCCCCTATGGGAAATGGAACTGGTGCTAGTCTGGTGTTTAGAACATTCTGGCATGACTCTGGAGAGATGTGGGTTTGAGTCGAACCTGGGAACTGCAGATTACAAGTTTGGTGAGCTACCAACTGAGCCACCTCTGCCCCTATGGGAAATGGAACTGGTGCTAGTCTGGTGTTTAGAACATTCTGGCATGACTCTGGAGAGATGTGGGTTTGAGTCGAACCTGGGAACTGCAGATTACAAGTTTGGTGAGCTACCAACTGAGCCACCTCTGCCCCTATGGGAAATGGAACTGGTGCTAGTCTGGTGTTTAGAACATTCTGGCATGACTCTGGAGAGATGTGGGTTTGAGTCGAACCTGGGAACTGCAGATTACAAGTTTGGTGAGCTACCAACTGAGCCACCTCTGCCCCTATGGGAAATGGAACTGGTGCTAGTCTGGTGTTTAGAACATTCTGGCATGACTCTGGAGAAATGTGGGTTTGAGTCGAACCTGGGAACTGCAGATTACAAGTTTGGTGAGCTACCAACTGAGCCACCTCTGCCCCTATGGGAAATGGAACTGGTACTAGTCTGGTGTTTAGAACATTCTGGCATGACTCTGGAGAGATGTGGGTTTGAGTCGAACCTGGGAACTGCAGATTACAAGTTTGGTGAGCTACCAACTGAGCCACCTCTGCCCCTACAGAAAATGGAACTGGTGCTAGTCTGGTGTTTAGAACATTCTGGCATGACTCTGGAGAGATGTGGGTTTGAGTCGAACCTGGGAACTGCAGATTACAAGTTTGGTGAGCTACCAACTGAGCCACCTCTGCCCCTATGGGAAATGGAACTGGTGCTAGTCTGGTGTTTAGAACATTCTGGCATGACTCTGGAGAGATGTGGGTTTGAGTCGAACCTGGGAACTGCAGATTACAAGTTTGGTGAGCTACCAACTGAGCCACCTCTGCCCCTATGGGAAATGGAACTGGTGCTAGTCTGGTGTTTAGAACATTCTGGCATGACTCTGGAGAGATGTGGGTTTGAGTCGAACCTGGGAACTGCAGATTACAAGTTTGGTGAGCTACCAACTGAGCCACCTCTGCCCCTATGGGAAATGGAACTGGTGCTAGTCTGGTGTTTAGAACATTCTGGCATGACTCTGGAGAGATGTGGGTTTGAGTCGAACCTGGGAACTGCAGATTACAAGTTTGGTGAGCTACCAACTGAGCCACCTCTGCCCCTATAGAAAATGGAACTGGTGCTAGTCTGGTGTTTAGAACATTCTGGCATGACTCTGGAGAGATGTGGGTTTGAGTCGAACCTGGGAACTGCAGATTACAAGTTTGGTGAGCTACCAACTGAGCCACCTCTGCCCCTATGGGAAATGGAACTGGTGCTAGTCTGGTGTTTAGAACATTCTGGCATGACTCTGGAGAGATGTGGGTTTGAGTCGAACCTGGGAACTGCAGATTACAAGTTTGGTGAGCTACCAACTGAGCCACCTCTGCCCCTATAGAAAATGGAACTGGTGCTAGTCTGGTGTTTAGAACATTCTGGCATGACTCTGGAGAGATGTGGGTTTGAGTCGAACCTGGGAACTGCAGATTACAAGTTTGGTGAGCTACCAACTGAGCCACCTCTGCCCCTATAGAAAATGGAACTGGTGCTAGTCTGGTGTTTAGAACATTCTGGCATGACTCTGGAGAGATGTGGGTTTGAGTCGAACCTGGGAACTGCAGATTACAAGTTTGGTGAGCTACCAACTGAGCCACCTCTGCCCCTATGGGAAATGGAACTGGTGCTAGTCTGGTGTTTAGAACATTCTGGCATGACTCTGGAGAGATGTGGGTTTGAGTCGAACCTAGGAACTGCAGATTACAAGTTTGGTGAGCTACCAACTGAGCCGCCTCTGCCCCTATAGAAAATGGAACTGGTGCTAGTCTGGTGTTTAGAACATTCTGGCATGACTCTGGAGAGATGTGGGTTTGAGTCGAACCTGGGAACTGCAGATTACAAGTTTGGTGAGCTACCAACTGAGCCACCTCTGCCCCTATAGAAAATGGAACTGGTGCTAGTCTGGTGTTTAGAACATTCTGGCATGACTCTGGAGAGATGTGGGTTTGAGTCGAACCTGGGAACTGCAGATTACAAGTTTGGTGAGCTACCAACTGAGCCACCTCTGCCCCTATAGAAAATGGAACTGGTGCTAGTCTGGTGTTTAGAACATTCTGGCATGACTTTGGAGAGATGTGGGTTTGAGTCCCATGCATTGGCAAAGATAAATTTTTTATGTTATTTTTTTTACACATAAACATACAATTTTTTTTCTCTATTGTCTGTTAAATGCTCTAGTTTGTAACTTATTCTAAGTCGTTTAATTTGCTGCTATTCCAGTGCTAATGGTCTAATATTTGCAATTGAAGACAAAACTACAAGCACAATGCATAAGCTCTCATTGGAGGAGACTATTATATTTCAATTAATATACCAGAACAGAAATAAATTATTACAGAAATCCAAATTATACCCTTCATTTTTCAATTTTATATAACAGTGATCACTGTATACACAATTCACAAATTTAGAAAAACAAAATGGTTACAAACTAGCTTAACAAATAAAACTAAACTATATTACAATACAGGTGTAAAAAAAATGTTGGGTATTGCACATTACAGAACAATACAAATGCTTTTCATATAGGTTTTTTGTCATTCACCCTCTTTCGAAAGACTTGAGTAAAATCTTCAGTATTCAATTCATGGTGACACAATACCATGAAAACACAACTATTGCTTATTTTTACAGGGCTAGAAGTTCAAGTGAAGTCATTTACAGTGAATTTATGGTTAAAACAAAGTCCATTCTCCTTAATTTTGTGGGAAAACAAAATGCTCTATTTACAGGTAATAGGGGCAGTCAATCAAAACAAGGGATATTTACATTTTATAAGGGATATCGCAGATATATTGTGAAATGTCGATGTTTTACAAATAAAATTAATGGTGAAAAATTCTGCTCAAATGTCACAGCCTGATGCATCAGACTCCAGTTCGGCACCTATCATGCATCCATTCAGCACTTATCATGAATAATATCCGAAGGCTCAGAGAAGGTTGGGGGAGGGGACCCACTGGAACAGCTGTTGGGAGAGAGATGGTAGCCTCCCGTCAAGGCCATCCAGCGTGTTCTTTAACGTGCACAGGGTTTGGTTCTCCCACACACGGGGCCACGGCTTAACGTCCCATCCGACGGACGGCGGTCTTTCCAAGCCCATCGGTGTCCCCTACTGACTGTGGGCAGGGCAGGGGATTTTGCGGAGATAAATCTCAACGGTGACCCAGCTGGGACTCGAACCTGGGAACTACGGATTACGAGCCTGGTGCGCTACCGACTGAGCCACCCCAGCCCCACTGGTCATGGCTTTCCTACACATGGGACCAAAGTTTAATGTTCCATCCAACAGATAGCAACTTTCCCATATATCAGCCATTAATAATATAGAATAATTTGATTTACTAGCATAAAAGTTCGTTTTTAAATATCTAATTTATATGCACTTACACTTAAAACACAATTTTCAGCAGCTAATAAAAACTAAGATTTTGGATTGGACATGCCCTCACCTTCAGATGCAACAGACTTATCAATTTTTTGGTGTTCATGATGAATATCATAACCAACATCAGCAGCAGAAGTTGGATTGTTGATGAAATGTGGTGGCGATGTCCTCTGTGGTGCTTCTACCGTTTGTTGATTTATCCCAGAGAGAGGGTTAACGGCAGCTCCTGAATCAGTGCTTTCAACTGAAAATATGTACATTAATCAAACAAAATGTTGATGACACTGGTTTATGTAGCAATCCAACAATGACAGGTAATAATGGGCTAAAATAAATTTCCACTAAACTTACAAATCACAAAATGACATTAGAAACCACACACTCATTACATCATCTTCCTTATCCATGTTTCAACTAATTATTAGTTGCCTGTGCCTGGAGTTTCTCTGTTTGACTATCATTCCACAATGCAATTGCCCTAAAATAGAAGAAGTAAATGAAATAATTTACCTAGGCTTGAAAATGAATTCGAAAATGAAATGGAATAAACATATTGATTGGATGTGTTCAAGACTACGATTTGTAGCATTTAAAATTAGGAAACTTAACATGTTTGTTGATACACAGATAACTATTTTAGTATATAAAGCACTTTTTGAATCTATAATTAGGTATGGGATAACAGTTTACGGAACAGCCTATAAGACAGAATTAAATAAAATTAAAAGAATACAATTTAGTCTGCTAGAAGGATTGTGTAATACAGAAGTTAAATATTCCCTTACAACGAAAGATGATATATTCAGTTTGTTCAAAACTTTACCTATTGAAAGTTTATATGTGTTTGTTTCTGTTATCAATAACTTCTTTGATGATATCTATAAGCACAATATTTGCCACAATAAGTTTACTAGAAAAAAGCCATGGGGTTTTTGAAACAACCAAAATTTTATAATAATTACGGACGAAATTCCAAAGAATATCAAATTCCCTACCTATTTAACTTGCTTCCTAGAGAAATAGTTAACTTAAAAAAAATTTGTGATGTTAAAGATAAATTATTTCAGTGGTTGATGAAAAAGTGATGTTTTTATTTGGAAACTTTCATCTTTTTGTCGGTTTCCTTTTCATTTATTCCTTTTTTTCCCTCTCCTTCATTTTTTGTACTACTGAGGCAATCTAGATCATATCTGTAAAAACATATATGTACATTCCCGCTGATAAGCTTTGGCTTAGTGGGATTTTTTATGTAATATAATTATAGATAATACTTATTGAACTGAAACTCATCTCCAGCCTTTGTCCACATTTATATTTTTCCCTTTGCTTTCATTATCTCATATATCTTTCTGTATCTCTTAATTCTTACATTACCAACACCTCAGTTTCCATATTTTACCAAGAAGGGAAAGAATCATTTTGATTCATTATGCTTTAATATTTACTGGGGGTTTTTTTTTTTCAAACATTTAGCAATGGCATGAATTATTACACAATATAAAGACTTTAAACAATATATTACAAATAACATTATTTAATCAGGGTTGGGTTGTTTTATCTCTGAATGGCACTTTTGGGCTCTTCAGAGGTAAAACTATGATTTGGAAGAGGTAAATCTATGATTGGTGAAGGCTTATTATATATTCTTCTTTAAAGCTTATTCAGAGCAACATTGTAAAAAGAAGTTGCCTTCTCTGATCATAGATGGCACCATGGGCAACAACTTCAGGTAGATTCTTGGGTCACATTCGTGGATAACTGATGGAGCCAGTACTAATTTAGTGGTTAAAATGCTTTGGCATGAATCAAGAGATGCAAGTTTGAGCCCCGTGCATCAGCAAAACTCATATTTTCTACAAAACTATTTACCTATTTAAAGCAACTTAATGGTTATCTAATTGTTTTATTATTTAAAACAATTAGATAACAATTTTAAATTGTAATTTTGAAAACAATTCTGACAATTTTAAATACATGAAAGTTTTAGATAAGTTGTGGGTCAAAATGATCTCTATTTCTTTTTTGGAAATATAAGAGAAACTTGAAATTGGAAACAATGAATAAGAACGACAAATGTGGAAATGTTCGGGCAATGGGAGCATATGCTGGCAATTTTGAGTGTAAGAGCTTTTCTCTCATGCATATTATTGGACATCATTCATGTTTATATCTCAAAAGAAAATGTCTGAACCAATGTGGGATGCTGAGAAAAATTCTGTATCTTATCAATGCTTTACATGGAACTTCAGCTTAATGGTATGTTACTACAAGGAAGTAAAAAAAAATTATCTGAAACAAATCATTTGAAACAATTCCTGAAAGTCTAGCTATGTCATCCTCACAAAATCCAGTTCCACATTTCAGCTGATCTGTTAAAATATAATTATCCCAACTTTCTCAGTCTTCCAAAGTTTTTCTCATCAACCAGTCATGGCCATGTTTTCTACTTTCCTCAAAATTACTACTAATGATATAAGTGCAAATAGTCACAACTATCTTTTTTGACATCCTGTTCATATTGAAATATAAACATACAACATTGTTGACTAATTGTCATCCACACCCATACATCCGTGTATGCAGATTTAGTTTCAGCAGGGGATCAGAGAATAAGACTCGAGTAGGGATTCCCAATTAATAATAACTTCACTGGACAGGAAAGGTTGGGTTGTTTTACCTCTGAGCGGCACTTTTTTGCACACAATGGGCTAAATGGCCAGGTCACAAGGACCCCAAAGGCTCAGAGAAGGTTGGGAGAGGGGACCCACTGGAACAGCCATTGGGAGACAGATGGTAGCCTACCGTCAAGGCCATCCAGTATGTTCTTTAACGTGCACAGGGTATGGCTCTCCCGCACACAGGGCCACGGCGTAACGTCCCATTCGACGGACGGCGGTCTTTCCAAGCCCATCGGTGTCCCCTACTGACTGTGGGCAGGTCGGGGAATTTTGCGGAAATAAATCTCAACGCTGACCCAGCTAGGACTCGAACCTTGGAACTACAGATTACGAGCCTGGACCACTACCGACTGAGCCACCCCCGCCCCCAGGACAGGAAAGGTTAAAATAACATTCTATATAGAATGGAACAAATTTTAGAGTTGTTTATTTTTTAAATCTAATTTTAATATCAGTCATATAATATAGGTTGGGTTGGGGGACTCTTTGTTGCTTGCCAAGTCCATCTTTGGATACCTTGCTTCTCCTTCTCAAAAAGGTTACAAACCATTGAAAATAAAAAAATAAAAAAAATTAAATTAAAAAAATAAAACTCCTGAAGCTTCCCTCTTTTTTACTTTTATATCTTGGGTATTCTCATAGTACTACCTTCAATACCTCTTTCACTAAATCTATTAAGCTAAAATATTTCTGTTACTTGAACTTTCCTACTGAATTTCATCTTACTTTTCGGTTTCCCCTTGGACCTCTGTTGGTTTACCACCACCTTAATTTCTGAATTCCGTATGAGGAATACACAATTGATAAAAATTGGATTTCTTGATGCTTTGGTTTTACTGTTGGAAATAGTATACATAATTTTCACAGTGTCAGTTGGTTTAATGTAAATGTTAAGTTGGGTTGTGTTACTTCTGAGCGGCACTTTTTTTGCACACAATGGGCTAAATGACCAGTTCAGTAGTACCCCAAGGGCTCGGAGAAGGTTGGGGGAGGGGACACACCAAACAGCTGTTAGAAGACAGATATCTAGGCTCCCATCAAAGCCATCCAGCATGTTCTTCAATGTGCACAGAGTATGGCTTTCCCACAAATGGGGCCATGGCTTAATATTCCATCCAATGGAGGGTGGCCTTTCCAAGCCCATTGGTGTCCCCTACTGATCGAGGGCAGAGAGTTTTGCGGAGATAAATCTCAATGCTAGTTCAGTTGGGGCCTAAACCTGGGAGCTGGGTTGTTTTACCTCTGAGCAACATTATTTGCACACCATGGCCTAAATGGCCAGGTCACATGGACCCCAAAGGCTCAGAGAAGGTTGAGGGAGGGGACCCACTGGAACAGCTGTTGGGAGACAGATGGTAGCCTCCCGTCAAGGCCATTCAGTGTGTTCTTTAACGTGCACAGGATATAGCTCTCCTGCACACGGGGCCACAGCTTAACATCCCATCCGATGGACAGCGACCTTTCCAAGCCCATCAGTGTCCCTTACTGACTGTGGGCAGGGTGGGGAATTTTGCGGAGATAAATCTCAACACTGACCCAGCTAAGACTTGAACCTGGGAACTGCAGATTACGAGCTTGGCACGCTACCGACTGAGCAACCCCCTCCCCATCCAATGGAGGGCAGCCATTCCAAGCCCATTGGTGTCCCCTACTGATCGAGGGCAGAGAGTTTTGCGGAGATAAATCTCAATGCTGGCCCAGTTGGAGCCTAAACCTGGAAGCTGAAGATTACGAGCCTGGTGCATTACCGACTGAACCACTCCTAACCCTTAATGTAAATGTTACTTGATCACATTTATTTCTATTTCAAACTTTGCAAGTACTCGTTTTAAACTAGTATTAATTCTCAAATATTTAAGATTTTATATTTACCTGAATCACTGACAGTTCTTCTACTAATTTGCCTTTTAGTTAATCTTGCACTCTTAATTTCATCATCAGAGCTGTCTGTATATTCTTTCTCACTGCTTCCTCTACCTGCATTTAAGCATAGAATTTGTTAATATATTTCAAGTGTTTTTCTCCTTTAGAATGATTTATGATTAGAATGCAATCAATTGTATATTTTAGTGCCAAATATATTAGAAATATATGAAAGTATTTAGAAAATATAACGAAAATTGCCAACACAGTAAAAAAAAAGTAATACCCCCTCAAGCAGCTGCTTGCCACAGAGGTCTGACAGGAGCCTGTCATTTTAAATGCCAAAGTAGAAGGTCTGAGAGGATGGCAGGACCTCAGTA
This sequence comes from Ryuthela nishihirai, assembly GCA_038380435.1. Lineage (NCBI taxonomy): Eukaryota > Metazoa > Arthropoda > Arachnida > Araneae > Heptathelidae > Ryuthela > Ryuthela nishihirai. Next base: position 93,925,232 of record JAWZYU010000006.1, read on the forward strand.
GATAAACAACATGAACATCCATGCCTTATCCGGGGCTCAAACCCAGGTCCCTTAGATCAGTAGCCAAGCGCGCTAACACAGTATTGAGTTGAAATTATGAAATAATAAAAGCCGTTTTAAAGAAACACAATGTTATAAACATATAAATTTAAATTTTATAAATTTAAATTTTGTAACTGGAAGTGTACAAACAAACATTCTAGTGTAATAAAGAATTATGTCATTTCATAAAAAGAAATAGAAAAATAATAATGAACTGATAGTTAAATGAGGATTCATGGTGATTAATGGACTGCAGACAATAAAATTTCCTTAATTTTGGATGTAGGTAGCTCTTGGATTTACAACAAATAACCTAAGCCACCTGTCTGTCTGAACATTTTATTGCACCTGTTAGTACAGGTTATGGAAATTCTTTGATTAAATTTGTTATAGTTCTCGTTTTTCTAATAATAATAATACCTCCTCAAGCAGCTGCTTGCCACAGAGGTCTGACAGGAGTCTGTCAGTTTAATATGCCATAGTTGAGGGATCTGTGAGGATGGCGGGTCCTCAGGAGATTTTTTGCCAGCTGCACGCGGTGATTCCCAGGTGGTCACCCTCCCAGGTACTGACCGCACCCAAAGCTGCTTAACATCAGTGATCGGATGAGAACTGGTGTTTTCAGCTTAGTACGGTTTATGCATAAATTAAAATAAGGCAGAACAGGGATCCCCAAAAAGTTTGACCTGTGAGCTACCTTTGGAAAATAATCCTCGCTGCAGATCACATATCAGTGAAAGTAGATATATACTTCCCTTTGAAACCAATCATTTCAGATTTATCTTGTGCCATATTGTAAATGTTTATTTCCCCGATTTAGTAATGTTCAGATTTCTAGTTTTCATTAATTCATAATGCGATTCAGATACGAAAATGAAAGTGAGAAAAAGTTTCCTCTTAAAGAGAAAATTGATCAGCTACCATTCAATCAATAATTTAACTATTTCAAAGCATATTTCAATTTTAAACTGACATAACAATTTTAAAAACCAATAATTCTAAAAAAAACTCATTCTGATTATAATTCAGAAGTTATTTTATCAGTTAAGTGATCTTTTGAAGTGATTATTAACTATTTGTTACTACAGTTATTACAGTTTGTAGTCATTTATAGCTACAGGCTGTAATATGCACAATGATAATTTAACAATGATAATTGAAACACAATGATAATTGACTTTTGTCCAAGATGAAATACGTATATATATAAAAAACTTGTTATGCACAAGAATTAAAATGTTATTTTAAACAGATGCTATAGGGTGTTTTTGTGATATGCAACCCCTTTAATGTGCATGTATCTCTGCAAAATATGTATAGAAACAAATAAAAACAAACTTCAACATAATGGAGACATACAGTATAACTTATGTTAATCCAACAAATGTTAGAATAATGCAATTCATAATTTTATTCATTGGAATAACATAATTACAACAAATGTTGCAATTTGCCATCTGCACTGTCCAGGCAGAGTTGAACTCTATAGAGAATTTTTTCTCGTGTTTCGAACAGAATGCCCACATCGAGTACTATCACTTCAAGCAAGATGTCTTGCTCCAGTTCAGAAAAAATTTTGGAATTTGTTCCAGTAAACTCTATCTTTCAGAAAATTTCACAGGTAGAAATCTGGGGAATTTAATCAGGAGACTTGGGGAGCACAGGCCCTTTGAAATTACTCTGTCTTCAAAAACAGACATTGAACAAGTTGGGTTGTTTTACTTCTGAGCACTACTTTTTTGCACATAATGTGCTAAATGGCCAGATCACAAGGACTCCGAAGGTTCAGAGAAGATTGGTGGCAGGAGACCCACTGGACAGCTATTAGGAGGCAGATGGTAGCTTCCCAACAAAGCCATCCAGCTTGTTCTTTAAAATGCACAGGATATGGCTTTCCCACACATGGGGCCATGGCTTAACAGTCCATTTGATGGAGAGTGGCCTTTCCAAGCCCACCCTGTTGTCCCCCCTACTGACTGAGGGCAGGGCAGGGAATTTTGCAGAGGTAAATCTCAATGCTAGCCCAGATGGGGCCCAAACCTGGGAACTGAAGATTATGAGACTGTGCATTACCCACTGAGCCACCCTCGCTACCACTGAACAAGATGCAGCACTAAAATGGCAACACTGCTCAAAAGGATAGAACTTGCAGTTGGCACTATGGTGAGCCCACTTGCATAAAAACACATTGTTTCACAGAGGAAAATACATTGTATGAAGATTTTATTCATTTCCATATTTTGAGAACACAGTATTGGTAGGTTGAAAAAATAAATAAACTATAATTTTTTGTGGAATGAGTAGAATAAATGACGAATTTAAAGGTTAGAACATCTGGCATGCAACTGAGACATGGGTTTGAATCCCACTCATCAGCAAAACTAATTTTTCCCACAAATTTATTTCTTTAATTACATGTGGGCAAGTAGCCTGAGTTTATTACTGATTAAAAAACCTTGTATTATTTGCACTTTTATCATGATGAAAGTAACTGACCTCTACTTTGCAGCCAGGAATTATAGGAACGAACTGGAGATCCTGTATTGGACTCGATCACTTTTCCAATCCCACCAGAACTGTATTTAGCTTGTTCTTGCTTTCTTCCAGGGAGAACATATTTAGGAAGCCCTTTATAGAACCATGCTCCCGATTTTTTCCATGTCTAGTCACAAAAAGATTAAATTTTAACAGAAAATTAATAAAATCAATCCAAAGTGAATGCACAGTATTCCCTGTTAAGAAACATTAATTAATAGATTGTGAAAAAAATTCATCGCCGCCACGGCGGGAATCGAACCCGCATCTCTACAGATTCATGCCAGAGCGCACTAACCATTGCACCACGCGTCGGACAACGAATATTTTCAGAATATGACCTTTTAAATTTTCTTCTTGAGATGTGACTGAGACAGCGCCATCTATACTCAAGGAGATGCAACGTTTTCAGTCGTTGCATTTGATTATCAGATGTTAATGAGAAGGTCGCTAACGCTACCACGTTAAATATATCATTAAAATCAATCCAAAGTGAATGCACAGTATTCCCTGTTAAGAAACATTATTCACATATTCTGAAAATATTCATTGTCCGACGCGTGGTGCAATGGTTAGCGCGCTCTGGCATGAATCTGGAGAGATGCGGGTTCGATTCCCGCCGTGGCGACGATGAATTTTTGTCAGAATCTATTAATTAAAGAAAATTAATATAAAGAAATCATTTATGCATACATTAAAGTATAATAATGCTGAATATAGTGACTTTCAAAATTAAAATATGATCAATTGGTTCATGAATTGGTGCACTGAATATAAAGTTGTATGGAAGTTTATTATTAAATGGTAGAGTAGAATACTTACTTCTCTTGTTTCAGCACATATTTTACAGAGCCAGAGAGGTTCCTTTTGGGCACTTAGGGTATCAACTCCACATTTGGTACACACAGCCTTCAACAAATGAGAAAAAAAAAACTCTTTCTTAAAATATAATTTGCATTTATATACTACTTCTTTATTCATTCATTTTAAATTGCAATTAATTGTAAAACCAATTAATATTTTAAATGACAGTTATTTGAATTCTATGAAATACTGGTTCATTTTTTTTTATCAGTTAAAATGAGTTAAGTGCTAGTAACGGCTATAAACTTAATATTTTTCATGCAATCTCTATATTACCTTAAACTTAAAATTCTCTATTATTTAGCAAAAAATTCAATACAGAGAAATAAGATACCTGATGTAGAAGCTATGATTAGTAATCTTGTGGCAGAGCACATTAAATTCTTAAAAAAAAAAGGGAAAAACTTTAAGAATGCATTCCATAATTTTAACACTGAAGATGATTGAAAATACCATAGGAAACTTTTGAGTTGGGTTGTTTTACCTCTGAGCAGCACTTTTTTGCACACCATGGGTTAAATGGCCAGTTCACGTGGACCCCGAAGGCTCAGAGAAGGTTGGGGGAGGGGACCCAATGGAACAGCTGTTGGGAGACAGATGGTAGCCTCCCATCAAGGCCATCCAGCGTGTTCTTTAACGTGCACAGGGTATGGCTCTCCCGCACAGGGCCACGGCTTAACATCCCATCTGGCGGACGGTGGCCTTTCCAAGCCCATCGGTGTCCCCTACTGACCGTGGGCAGGGCGGGGAGTTTTGCGGAGATAAATTTCAACGCTGACCCAGCTGGGACTCGAACCTGGGAACTACAGATTATGAGCCTGGCGCGCTACCAACTGAGCCATCCCCGCCCCTTAGGAAACTTTTGAAATAGAGATGTTTTTCCCAATAGATAACTACAAGAGTAACATACTGCTTATGCACATAACATGTTATTATAGGTAAATGCTTACTTCATGTACTAAAAGTAGCTATAAGCATGTTGATATTTCTTAGAATTACATCAAGTCTCCACATCTTCCAACTTCCAATGTTTTTTTTTTACAGTGAGTGAAAAAATGCTGACTCCATCCAGTTCAAACGACTTAATGTATCATCCTTCAATGATAAACCACACATTCTTCAGCATATAATGCCATTCTCAGAATAACTGATTTTAGTCGTAAATGAGTTAGAAAATCCAGTGAGAGAATGACATAAAATTTTCCTACAGTAAAGTCTAGGGCCAAAATATAAACAATTTTTCTGTCACATTTGCCTTGATATACAGCTCTTTTTCAGGGTTCACTAATAAAAAATACACCCTGTAGAATAGAGGATGGAAGGTTAAAAAAAGATGTTTTTTAATCATTCTTTATAGTGAGTATAATGGCATTTAGATTTGGGTTAGGTTGTTTTACCTCTGAGCGGCACTTTTTTGCACACCATCGGCTAAATGGCCAGGTCACATGGACCCCAAAGGCTCAGAGAAGGTTGGGTGAGGGGACCCACTGGAACAGCTGTTGGGAGACAGATGGTAGCTTCCCGTCAAGGCCATCCAGTGTGTTCTTTAACGTGCACAGGGTATGGCTCTCCCGCACACGGGGCCACGGCTTAATGTCCCATCCGATGGACAGCAGCCTTTCCAAGCCCATCGGTGTCCCCTACTGACCGTGGACAGGGCGGGGAATTTTGCGGAGTCTCATAATCTCAACGCTGACCCAGCTGGGACTCGAACCTGGGAACTACAGATTATGAGCCTGGCGCGCTACCGACTGAGCCGTCCCTGCCCGCATTTAGATTTTGTTTCAAAAACCTTATAATTTAGTAACTTACATAACAGCATATATAATGCCGTCCCGTGGCCGAGTGATTAGTGCGATTGGCTACTGATCTATGGGACCTGGGTTCGAGCCCCGGGTAAGGCATGGATGTTCGTGTCGTTTTTTCTGCTGAGGTCCTGCCATCCTCTCAGACCTTCTACTATGGCATATAAACTGACAGGCTCCTGTCAGACCTCTGTGGCAAGCAGCTGCTTGAGGGGGTATTTATTTATTTATTTTATTATATAACAAAAGCAATTTAACTATTTTTATGTGTTACTGTTTCACAGCAATCTTAAATCTTACCTTTTTGCAATCATTACATAGCAAAGGGGATGCTCCTAGTAAACCAAATTCATCTGCACACAAAACACATTGGGTGGTCCCATTTCCCATAGCATTTTTTTTCATGTTATCTAGCCTCTCCACAAGACGCCTACAAAAATATTTTAAATAATCCATACATTTTTATTGCATATTTTTGTAAATAATCATAAAAGTAATTTTCAATTGAATAACTTTGCACATTAAATCATTATAAACTTCCAAGATACAAAGGAGAAAATCCAAATGAAATGATTTTTTAGGTTTCTTTTAGGTGATGGGTTGGGTTGTTTTACCTCTGAGCGGCACTTTTTTGCACACCATGGGCTAAATGGCCAGGTCACATGGACCCCAAAGGCTCAGAGAAGGTTGGGGGAGGGGACCCACTGGAACAGCTGTTGGGAGACAGATGGTAGCCTCCCGTCAAGGCCATCCAGCGTGTTCTTTAACGTGCACAGGGTATGGCTCTCCCGCACACGGGGCCATGGCTTAACGTCCCATCCGACGGACGGCAGCCTTTCCAAGCCCATTGGTGTCCCCTACGGACCGTGGGCAGGGCGGGGAATTTTGCGGAGATAAATCTCAACGCTGACCCAGCTGGGACTCGAACCTGGGAACTACAGATTACGAGCCTGGTGCGCTACCGACTGAGCCACCCCCGCCCCTTTTAGGTGATGAAAACATGATTACAACAAGAGGGAGATATATATATATATACCAAACCACCTACCCTGTTGGTTGGTTTACTCTTGAGCAATACTAATTTGCTGCACAATTGTCTAAACAGTTAGGTCAGCAGTTCCCAATCTACTTGGCTTTTGAACCATCTTAATCTTTCACAAATTTTGCACTCCACAAAATTTATTATAAGGCAAAAATTACATGAGTGTAATGACTTTAAAACCCTCATTGAAATATCTGCTAGGGGGTGAATGGTGTTATTCTAAGCACAAAGGGAATTGATGTAAGGACCAAACGACTTAAATCTATTTTAACACATAGTCTGAAAGCAGGCACAGTAGGGGTTTGAACCTGAGAATATTAGACTAGAAGCCTAGCATTGTCCACACTAAGCCCATCCCTTTCCCACCAGGTTTATATATTTATATGAAACCTTAATGGAACTTAATTGTATCAAATCACATTAAATGCAACTTACAACATATGTAATTAATTTTAATAATATAATGCTTATTAATCCAGAAAAGAAAAATATACAATTCATTTTAAATAATAAAAATTAATTTCTTGAATACTATAAAAGCTAATAATTTTATTTATTTCTTGTAAACCTCTGAGCAACACTTTTTTGCACGTAATTGGCTAAATGGCCAGGTCACAAGGACCCCAATGGCTCACAGGAAGCTGGAAGAAAGAGATCCACTGGACAGATGGTAGTCTCCCATCAAGGCCATCCTTTGATGGGAAGCATGTTCTTTAATGTACACAGGTTATGGCTCTCTTGTACATGGGGTCACAACTTAATGTGAACACAAGGAAGTTTCAATGTTTGTTACTAAGTCATTTTTGGATGATTAATAATCCCCCCCCCCCACACTTTTTTAGGCCAAAAGCACTCTGGTATGCAGGGTTGAAGTTACAATTTTATTTTGAAGGGTTGTAACACTCCAAGAGATTTTTTAACTTTTTCACTTTGGACCTTCTGACTGATATAAATTAAAACTCTGGATAGTATATCAGGTGCCAGGCAATATTAACTTGCCAAATAAAATTAAACGAAGGTTCATTAGGTATATGGGTGTTACTTATTGAATAAGAAATCAAACGATTGTCAATTTATTAAAGTTATATCTTAATCAAAATCAATTACTGTTGCTCAAGAGAAAAAATAGCAGTCAAAATATTCACATAACAAACAAAGTTTATTTCCAAAAAATTCATGACTCACGATATAAACTGATGAATACTAGTCTCAGCAAATATAAATTCATTTAAACATCTCCAAAACTGACAAACTTCTCAGTTAACATCATTCTCATTTTCCACTATCATTACTACCTTCCTACTAACTCTTTCATCACTGTCTGACATTTAGTGTACTAACTCTGTGACCTAACGTCACTTAGTACACATGCGGTGTACAACTGACATGTGTGTTGCACATGGGGGAAAAACATTTGCATAAACTGATGCTCGCAGTAGCTATGACATGAGAGGAGGTGCATCCTAAATGTGTGCATTAGCAGCTGTCAATCAAAAATCAGAGTTGCACATGGGCAAATCCTTTAGTGGATCAGAAGAGAGAAATGTGATCAGAGTCCAACAGAAATAATCCCTAAAATGATAAATATAACATAAATAAAGTAAAACTAGTTAAGGAAAAGTAAAAGTGAATGGATAGACCATCACAGGGTCTTTTAAGGGTATCTCAATAATTTAAGCAAATAGATCTAGTTGAGTTGAGTTGTTTTACCTCTGAGCGGCACTTTTTTGCACAGCATGGGCTAAATGGCCAGGTCACATGGACCCCGAAGGCTCAGAGGTTGGGGCAGGGGACCCACTGGAACAGCTATTGGGAGACAGATGGTAGCCTCCCATCAAGGCCATCCAGCGTGTTCTTTAACATGCACAGGGTATGGCTCTCCCGCACACGGGGCCACGGCTTAACGTCCCATGCGATGGACGGCGGCCTTTCCAAGCCCATCGGTGTTCCCTACTGACTGTGGGCAGGGCAGGGAATTTTGCGGAGATAAATCTCAACGCTGACCCAGCTGGGACTCGAACCTGGGAACTACAGATTACGAGCCTGGCGTGCTACCAAAATAGATCTAGTAATTTGTTTATGTTTCAATTCTAATTTTTTACTGGCAGTATTACCTTCTCTGTACTGCCTACTAGGAAACATAGATTTTTTTATTTGCTCTGTTAACCCCTTTAACTACCATACTGGCCCAAAAGAACTGAAATTTTAAATGGCCTCTTCCAGTCAATGCTATTCCTTCCTCTTAACTACCTCCTACCTACGATTTGGAACATTCTGGTGCCAGTATGATTGGAAAAGGGTTAAAAAAATACAAAACTTTTCAAGTTTTATAATCTACTTGGTATATTATGTGGCAATTTTATGAGTAATCTTTCTTGTTTTAAATTTAGATGTTCACAATCTTTATTGTTTTTAAAAACTTTCTTTTTGTATGTACCGATAAGTTGAAATCCAAAGTGAATGCACAGTATTCCCTGTTAAGAAACAATAATTAATAGATTCTGAAAAAAATTCATCGCCGCCACGGCGGGAATCGAACCCGCATCTCTCCAGATTCATGCCAGAGCGCGCTACCATTGCACCACGCGTCGGACAATGAATATTTTCAGAATATGACCTTTTAAGTTTTTCTTCTTGAGACGTGACTGAGACAGCGCCATCTATGCTGTCTCAGTCACGTCTCAAGAAGAAAAACTTAAAAGGTCATATTCTGAAAATATTCGTTGTCCGACGCGTGGTGCAATGGTAGCGCGCTCTGGCATGAATCTGGAGAGATGCGGGTTCGATTCCCGCCGTGGCGGCGATGAATTTTTTTCAGAATCTATTAACCGATAAGTTGTTCAATGGGAATAAGTGGATATATTTTCTATAGGCTTATATATTTCAAAATGCATATTTGCTCAATTTTCGAACTGATTTTCTGAATGCAACAATTTTTATTTGCTTACCCAACCCTTTCTTGCTCTACTTTTTCCAATGTTTCAGCTCTTTTGATGACAGTCATAATAGCCTCTTGCTCATTATCATTCAGTTGCTCTGGCTTGTTAAAAGTGTTTATAGAATTTGTTTTAACTGACCAACCAGTTTTTAATCTGAAATATATATTTATCATTGAACAATTCACTTGTATTTAAATAAATATAAGTAAAATCGTATATATATATATATAAATAATTCAACAATATCTACAAATGAGTTTTAGTGGAAAAATAAATTAAAAACTTTAAAGAAAACTTGCATTTGTGGTTGCAAGATATAGGAAAATAAATATCATTAATCAGTTTTTTTTCATTAAACAAAATCTGACATCAATACAACAGACAACAGTTGTTTGAAACCTTATATCTTATCATTGCAGAAATAAAAAAAAAATAGGAGCTACTTCCTTTAATCATTTATGCCATAAACAATCATTTGGAACTAATAGAAGTTAGAAATTTGAATTCATCAGATTTGTAACTGGTTGCTTTTAAATCATACTCCAATCCTCCAGTAAAATGTTGAAAATTATACAAATGTTATAACATATAGTTCACTTGGATTAAAAGGTTAGTTTATGAAATTAGTGACTTGGTGACTTTGTGGATTGTTTTTACCTCTGAGCGGCACTTTTTTGCACACCATGGGCTAAATGGCCAGGTCACATGGACCCCGAAGGCTCAGAGAAGGTTGAGGGAGGGGACCCACTGGAACAGCTGTTGGGAGACAGATGGTAGCCTCCCATCAAGGCCATCCAGCGTGTTCTTTAACGTGCACAGGGTATGGCTCTTCCACACACGGGGCCACGGCTTAACGTCCCATCCGACGGACAGCGGCCTTTCCAAGCCCATCGGTGTCCCCTACTGACCGTGGGCAGGGCGGGGAATTTTGCGGAGATAAATCTCAATGCTTACCCAGCTGGGACTCGAACCTGGGAACTACAGATTACGAGCCTGGCGCGCTACCGACTGAGCCACCACCGCCCCGACTTGGTGGCAACTGAATATATTATTTTAATGGGAGAAAGCTTTCACTCTATCTAAAGGACACTTAAATACATATTACTCTTCTACTAATGAAGAAGTCTTATTTCACACATGGGTTTGATCGGTAATATAACCAGTTACAAAACGTTACCAATCCCCTTACCACTTTATACATTTACATATTTTGTAATATTACTATTTTACATAAATTAGCAAAAAACTAAGATTAATATTACAAAACTGTACAATTGAAATAACAAAATCAATATTAATTCTGGGAGAAAAATACTTTATTTTGCTTACTTTACTTGGCTACATATTTTTGCTGCACAGCATGGATATATATATATAATGGCCTTATCTGGGTTTCAGCAGGACTAAAATCTTTTCATGTTTAATTAATTAATAAAACTATATTCAAATAACTGAGTTAAGATAACAATTCTGTTTTGAAAACTGCTTTTTTTCATTTCCACAACCATAAAATACTACCTGATTACACCCAAATTTAAAATTCTGATAATGTCTCACTGCAATATATACATATTGTTCTTTATAGTTCATACTATTTGAAACAAAAACTACAAATGTTATATATATATATCACTAAAAATATCTGCACAGATGACAATGTAACAATATTTATCCCATGGCATTAATATCTTGTAACAAATTTCTTTCATTAGGATTATTTAGTTACTTCTATTTACAGAAAAAATAAATTATTAATGCACACTATATCACCTATAATTATCTGTAAACTGGAAATATATTTTAAACCCCAAAATGGTAGATGTGTAAGAGATATATACACTGGTGGAAATTGAAAAAAGAACACCGAGAAGGAATTCCTTAGGAATGTTATAATATGTTAATAGTTAAGGGCAGCAGAAACCGTGATCCAACATTGAAAGTCATTGGATGAAATAATGATGTCACTGAGGACGACCACATGCAAATATATGCAGTGCATATCTAAGGACTAGGGCGTGAAGAAAGAAGTTATTCATCCTGTTCAGTTGGGTTGGGTTGTTTTACCTCTGAGCGGCACTTTTTTGCACACCATGGGCTAAATGGCCAGGTCACAAGGACCCTGACGGCTCAGAGAAGGTTGGGGGAGGGGACCCACTGGAACAGCTGTTGGGAGACAGATGGTAACCTCCCGTCAAACTTAACGTTCTTATTGACGGCTTAACGTTCCATCCGACGGACGGCGGCCTTTCCAAGCCCATCGGTGTCCCCTACTGACCGTGGGCAGGGCGGAGAATTTTGCGGAGATAAATCTCAACGCTGACCCAGCTGGGACTCGAACCTGGGAACTACAGATTACGAGCCTGGCGCGCTACCGACTGAGCCACCCCCGCCCCTCATCCTGTTCAGTGCTCTTTGAAGAACCTACCATGCCTGGACAACACAGGCACACAACATTTCTTCAGTTAACGTAGTTTGAGCGACATCATATGGTGGGTCTGCGGGAAGCAGGTTGGTCTTTTCGTCAAATTGCACACCATGTTGGAGGAGAGGTATCAACAGTGGTATGATGGTGGCATCAATGGTCAGAAGAGCATTCACATACTCACAGACATGGTTCCGGGCAACACAGAGTTATGGACGCATGAGAGTATCGGCATATCAGGAGGGTGGCGGTGGCAAAGCGGATGGCTATGACATCATAAATTCGATCCTCTGTTGTACCAAGGGTGTCTACAAGAATGATATCCAATCGTCTTTTGGAAGCAAGACTACAGGCATGCATGCCACTGGCACAGTTACCATTGTCACCTCGTCACTGTCGAGCACGTTTGCAGTGGTGTTAAGAACAAGTTCATTGGAGGGAAGAATGGCAGTCTGTGATTTTTAGTGATGAAAACTGATTCTGCTTAGGAGTGTCTGATGGTCATTTATGCGTCCGAAAATGACAAGGTGAGTGACTTCTTCCACCGTGCATCCACCAGTGACACACAGGGCTCATGCTGGGCTTCATGCTGTGAGGAATGATTTGCTATCACTCTCGTATATGTCTGGTGTTTGTACAGGGTACACTGAATAGAGATTTGTATGTCAGCGACATTGTACAACCGGTCGTCTTGCCATATTTGAGTGTAATCCCAAAAGCGATATTCCAGTAGGATAATGCCCACCTACACTCCGCCGGGCAACTCAACATGCTCTTCGGGCAGTGCACCAACTCCCTTGGCCAGCATGCTCTCTGAACTTGTCTCTAATCGAGCATGTCTAGGACTGGATTGGACAAAGACTCTTCCGCAGACTGCAGTAGACAACAACCATCGCTGAATTAAAAGTCCAACTTGAAAGTGCATGGAATGGTATCCCCCAGTGTTATATTCAGCATTTGTATGACCGATTGCATGCCAGATTGGAAGCTTATATTGCTGCTTGAGGAGGTTCAACACCTTATTAAAATGTGCATTCTGTAAAATGTAATACTTGTTAAAAGGTAAAATACACATTGTATCACTTCACACGTGTGTTCACTCTTTCTCAACAAGTTTTTTTCTACTAAATAAATCTCATAGATTATGCTTCAATTGTTAATGGTGTTCTTTTTTCAATTTCCGCCAGTGCATTATTATGCTTATCTTGAAAACAATTTTAGTCTTAAGTGGCAGAATGTTGAATCATTGCTAAAGATAAACATATTAAGAGAATGAACTTGCAAAATATGCTTGGAACTCCATTGCTTTTTACTTCCTGGATTTTAAATATTTGTATGTATTTTATATGTGTGCAATCAGGTTTTTATGAAGCTTGGCCTAGTGGTTAGCATGTTTGGCTACTGATCTAAGGGACCTGGGTTAGAGCCCCAGGTTGGGTTGGGTTGTTTTACCTCTGAACGACACTTTTTTGCACACCATGGGCTAACTGACCAGGTGACATGGACCCCGAAGGCTCAGAGAAGGTTAGGGAAGGGGACCCACTGGAATAGCTTTTGGGAGACAGATGGTAGCCTCCCGTCAAGGCCATCCAGCGTGTTCTTTAACGTGCAAGGTATGGTTCTCCCGCACACGGGGCCACTGCTTAATGTCCCATCCGACGGACGGCGGCCTTTCCAAGCCCATCGGTGTCCCCTACTGACCGTGAGCAGGGTGGGGAATTTTGCGGAGATAAAGCTCAACACTGACCCAGCTGGGACTCGAACCTGTGAACTACAGATTACGAGCCTGACGCGCTACCGACTGAGTAAGGGTAAGGCATGGATGTGTGTGTTTTTCTGCTGAGGTCATGCCTTCCTCACAGATCTTCTACTATGGCATATAAACTGACAGGCTCCTGTCAGACCTCTGTGGCAAGTAGCTGCTTGAGCAGGTATTTATTTATTTAATAATTATCTTACTATACACAACAATTTTATGCTCCTTTTAAAAACATGCACAGTAGAAAATTGAATTGAAATTCAATTTGATAATAGTTTATACTTACTTTGCTCTCAAAGCCAATTCTCGATCATTGGGGCACACCCATTTGTCTTTTGCAACACCAAAATCACCCATAGTGCAGGAAAAATGATGAAAAAGATATGCTTCTGATAAAAGTATGTGCTACATGAATTTCTCTGCTAAGTATGGCTGTAAATGAAAAGAAATTTATTTGTTGCTATAATGCCATACACAAAAACAATACAATCTCTAATTTAACCTCACTAGCTGGTCACTAAAATTATGAAGTGTTTTTTTTTGCTCCGAGTTGTTTTACCACTGAACGACATTTTTACACACAATGGGCTAAAGGGCCAGGTTACAAGGACCCTGAGGGCTCAGAGAAGGTTGGGGGGAGGAGATTCACTTGGCAGCTGTTGGGTGACAGATAGTATCCTCCTGTCATGGCCATCCAGCATGTTCTTTAATGTGCACAGGGTATGGCTCTCCTACACATGGGGCCACAGTTTAACATCCCATCTGATCAATGATGGGCTTTCCAAGCCCATCGGTGTCCCCTACTGCCCGTGGGCAGGGTGGAGAATTCTGCAGAGATAAATCTCAGTGCTGGCTCAGGTGGGACTTGAACCTGGGAACAGATTATGAACCTGATGCACTACTGATTGAGCCACCCACACACCCTTGTTTTTTTTGCTCAGAGTATATATATATATAAGCGACCTTCTCATTAACGTCTGATAATCAATAGCAACAACTGAAAAAGTTGCACCTCCTTGAGTATAGATGGCGCTGTCTCAGTCACGTCTCAGGAAGAAGATTTATAAGGTCATATTCTGAAAAAAAAAAAATTAGCCGTCCCATGGCCAAGTGGTTAGCGCTTGGCTACTGATCTAAGGGACCTGGGTTCGAGCCCCGGATAAGGCATGGATGTATGTGTCGTTTTTCTGCTGAGGTCCTGCCATCCTCACAGACCTTCTACTGTGGCATATAAACTGACAGGCTCCTGTCAGACCTCTGTGGCAAGCAGCTGCTTGAGGGGGTATTTATTATTATTTTTTTTTTATTTATTCTGAAAATATTCGTTGTTCGATGCGTGGTGCAATGGTAGCGCGCTCTGGCATGAATCTGGAGAGATGCGGGTTCGATTGCGGATGCGAGATGCGGCGGCGATGAATTTTTTTCATAATCTATTAATTAATGTTTGGTAAATATGTATATCTATAAATATAAAATTCTAAATATTAGCATATAATTTTATGATAATTTTTTTTCTATGAACATATTTAATTGCTCAATAAGCATCATTAATTACTAACCTTTATTATTAGCTTTTGAACTGCACATTTTTATTAAAAAAGGAATTATAATTACCAATTAAAACTTGTGTCAGTGATAGAAAAAAGCTACTAGTAAATATTCTACAAGCATAGAACAATTTGCAAACATCTCATTAAGATTCATTATCTTCCCATTTTGTTGAAAACCTGCTGTGGTACACTCCTACTTATGTTTGTTGCCACCACAGTTAGGGGTCTCCTCCTTGGTCTCTGGTATAGATGGCTTGCTGATGTTGCTGGGCCGTTCTTCTGCGCTCGTTGTTATCACTGGTTCATGCCAAGGCTCCTCAACAGTTCGATGTTATGAACAATCATCAAAAGTCATCTAGTACACCACAGACTCAAGGTAGTAGTATGACTTTTGATGACTATTCATAACATAGAACTGCTGAGGAGCCATGCCATGAACCAGTGACAAAAATGAGCGCAGGAAACAACAGCCCAGCAACATCAGCAAGCCATCTATACCGAATACCCTTAACTGTAGTACCAAACAGGAGGTACCCTTAACTGTGGTGGTAACAAACATAAGTAGGAGTGTACCTCAGCAGATTTTCATCAAAACAGCAAGATAGTGAACCTTATATTAATATTTAGAAAACCTTATGACATAAGTTTAATCCCCCCCCCTCCTCCAACTTTGAGGGTTTGAATAACATATATTTTTTAAGGAAATACCTGAAAAGTAGACACATGATCACACAGAGACTGCTGAGCATTATTTTCAGCAAGAAATTCATACTCATTTGTGAGATCACTAGCTTAATACTAAGTGCATGCCCAAACCATAGCTATTGTTGCTACTACAAAACACATAACATGCAGGTGCCTGCCATGTGATACTGCAGCAATCATTCATGAGATAATAGTTTATTTTTTACCACATAATGAATGCTTGAATCCAAAGTAATACTTTGTATAACTCACACTGGATATGGGATTAAACTGTGTGAAATAAAATGTTTTTTGAATTTGGATAAATAGATGTCAACAACACATTAACACATAAAATCAAATTTGTGATTTGTAAGGGTTTAGTCTTTTACAATATATAGATAACAGACACAACTGTGTACTGAAACTGTAAACAAATTGCAAGCTTTAAGAGTATTACCAAATTAAAATTTCTAAAATAGCATGCTTGGCTACTGACTTAAGGGACCTGGGTTCAAGCCCTGGGTAAGGCATGGATGTTTGTGTTGCTTTTCTGCTGAGGTACCACCATCCTCACAGACCTTCTACTAGGCGTATAAACTGACAGGCTACTGTCAAACCTCTGTGGCAAGCAGCCGCTTGAGAGGGTATTTATCAGCTTATATTTAAAATTAATGAACATAGCAAAAAGATAAATACATTTTTTTTATTATTCTGGTTTACATATTTGTTGCATTAATTGTAACTCTTACCTTTTGCTGAGCTTTGTCAAATGTTTAATAGTGACTCACTACAATATTATTCTAAGAACTGTGATGGACATTGCGATAGATAACATATTAATATTAAGCATAAAACTAAATTCTTACCATAAACATAATTTGGATGTTCATAATAAAAACTTGCTACTTTAACAATGATGAACATTCATTTCTACTGCTGCTATGGATTATGTAGGATGTGCAGTACTTCCAGTTTGCTAAAATTAAAAGAATTATTTTGTTATATATACAACATACAAATGATCAAAAATATTTTTTAGAAAAAAAAAAAAACCAACCTAACAAAAAGTTATTTCAAATACTATGGTACAGTAATAATTTCATGGTAAATTAATTTACATTGCCGTCCCATGGTCGAGTGGTTAGTGCGCTTGGCCACTGATGTAACGGACCTGGGTTCGAGTCCCGGGTAAGGCATGGTTGTGTGTGTGTGTTGTTTTTCTGCTGAGGTCCTGCCATCCTCTCAGATCTTCTACTATGGCATATAAACTGACAGGCTTCTGTCAGACCTCTGTGGCAAGCAGCTGCTTGAGGGGGGTATTTATTTATTTATTTTTTTCATGGCAATGTTAATTTACAATTAGATATTAATCTCCTAGACCAGGTTTGGGTTGGGTTGTTTTACCTCTGAGCGGCACTTTTTTGCACACCATGGGCTAAATGGCCAGGCCACAAGGACCCCGAAGGCTCAGAGAAGGTTGGAGGAGGGGACCCACTGGAACAGCTGTTGGGAGACAGATGGTAGCCTCCCGTCAAGGCCATCCAGCGTGTTCTTTAACGTGCACAGGGTATGGCTCTCCCGCACACGGGGCCACAGCTTAACGTCCCATCCGACGGACGGCGGCCTTTCCAAGCCCATCAGTGTCCCCTACTGACCGTGGGCAGGGCGGGGAATTATTGCGGAGATAAATCTCAACGCTGACCCAGCTGGGACTCGAACCTGGGAACTACAGATTACGAGCCTGGCGCGCTACCGACTGAGCCACCCCCGCCCCTCCTAGACCAGGGGATGGCAATATATGGCCTAAACACAGTGTCATAACTAACTGTTCTTATGCCCTCTGCAAGATTTTCTTTCTACACCCTAACATTTTCATTAAAATAGAACAAATCCCATATTGGGTTGGGTTCTTTTACCTCCGAGTGGCACTTTTTTGCACACCATGGGCTAAATGGCCAGGTCACATGGACCCCGAAGGCTCAGAGAAGGTTGGGGGAGGGGACCCACTGGAACAGCTGTTGGGAGACAGATGGTAGCCTCCCGTCAAGGCCATCCAGCGTGTTCTTTAACGTGCACAGGGTATGGCTCTCCCGCACACGGGGCCACGTCTTAACGTCCCATCCGACGGACGGCGGCCTTTCCAAGCCCATCGGTGTCCCCTACTGACCGTGGGCAGGGCGGGGAATTTTACGGAGAGAAATCTCAACGCTGACCCAGCTGGGACTCGAACCTGGGAACTGCAGATTACGAGCCTGGTGCGCTACCGACTGAGCCACCCCCGCCCCAATCCCATATTCAACCATTTTATTAATATTGTAATATATATATATGGATAATAAATAGTCTAATTAATTGTAATGATACTTTTCTGGTTTCATTTACTTATCAAAAATATTGCCTAATATCTTCATTGAATTTTGTGCCTCTCCATGGCCGAGTGGTTAGCACGCTTGGCTACTGAACTAAGGGACCTGAGTTTGAGCCCCAGGTAATGCATGGATGTATGCGTTGTTTTTCTACTGAGACCCAGCCATCCTCTCAGACCTTCTACTATGGCATATAAACCGACAGGCTCCTGTCAGATCTCTGGGGCAAGCAGCTACTTGAGGGGTATTTATTATTTATTTATGTCACATTGTGCCCTTGCTTGTGTACCTACCTAGTTTTGGCACTGCATAAATGTCACATGCAACAAGGCTTATACTTTGGGCTTTATAGAGTAAAACTCTACCACCAGCAATATTGGTACTAAATTGGTAAAAATACTAAAATAAAAAAGCTTCTCATAAATATTTTTTTTATTTATGCATATGTAAGTTTTTGGTATATTTTCATTTTATTCAAATATATTTATTTAAGATATAATCTTAAAAATATGCATATACAAATATTTTGGAAATAAACCAACATATAAAAACAAACATTTCTTTCTGTATATATTGTAGCCACTCTTAAACCCTCTAGTGTAGTTCACTTACAAATTCCATAATTCTAATATGACCCACATTAAAAAAAAGTTGCTGACCACTGTCCTAGACCAATGGTTTTCACACTATTTTTGTTCATGTAATGATTTTGCTTTTAACAAAATGAATTCTTCAGAAACTTATCTTGAAGTAACTGATGAACAGATATAGGTTATGTTACATACAAAAAGAATGAACTTTCAGTTCTGAGATATATATAAAAAAAATAAAAAAGGGGGAGAAAAAGAGGTAAGCATGAAAACCATGTTGCAGGCTTATTTATTGGAGCTTTTGAAAAGAAAAAAATTACCTTGCAGGACATTAAGGGTCAAGGAAACTTATTTATTGTGCTTGCACAAATGATGAATTAGCTTAGACATTAATCTGCAAGTTTCTATCAATTTGCTCTTACAAGAACACACTGCCAGTGACTCCACACTTTGAAAACCAATGACTTAATTACTAATAGATCCCTCATGAAAAGTTTTTATGGAAATTTCACTCTTTGAAACGTTAGCTAAAAAAATTTTTTTGGTGGCCATGGGTTCATGTTTAATAACAATCAAAGCTTAACATTTTCTGGTAACTCTCTGATTGCTACATATTTTTATGGTTTCAAATTGTTCTTTACTATCCCATATGGTAGCTAGGCATAAACTGGAAGGAGAGCTGTGTACCAATCCCTAGTGATGATGCACAGAACCGGTCAGGGTCTAGCACCTAATGTCCGACCCCGCCTTCTCGTGGTGCAGGCCGTTAGTACCTTTCAAAAGAAATATTCTCTTTTGGAAGGGAACGGAAGGGGAGGGCTGCCAGTTCAGTATGGCCTGATCTGGTCATCTATGGCCACTTTTTTCTTTTTTTTCAAACCTGCTGAGGAGTGGTCAACTTCACAGGGTCCTGGTGCTGACCACTTATACCTACTGGACTGGACTTGTTTATGGATTTGAGCTTGATTATGGATCCTGAACTTGCTGCACTGGTGGGCCTCTGTTGAGGGAGAATCTGCCGCTGTGTTTTCTGTTTGCTTCTGGGTTGCCAGCCCTAAGTGAACAGAAGCATGGGAGACCTTATATCAGCTGGTGGATAATCCTAATCAGAGGCCATCACAGGTACCTGAACCTTACTTAGCTAGTTGGGCATCGTCAAGCCTAAACTGCAGTAATGTGTCTCAGGCAGACGATATGGCTCTTGAAAAAGTCCACTTGAAAAGATAGTGCTGAAGTTCCTACCAGCATCGGTGACTTCAGCCTTTAGCAGAGGAGGAACAGGTCTTTGCCCCATGCCTGCGATCAGGGGGCTGTTTGATATTGTTGGCCCTATCAATCTCAATAAACCTAGTTTCTTTCAAAATCCTACTAATCATTTTCTCTCTGCAGGAATATGGAAAGTGAGGACTTACATAGAGATTATTATCTTGATGTCCTCACGCAGGAATTCCACCGTTATAATTTTGATATTCTCAGCTTGCAAGAGACCAGATGTACAGATAAAGGTCAGATTCTTAAAAATAATCTTAAATTTCTCTTTTCAGGGAGGAACGACAAGATAAGAAGGAAGATAAGATTTTCAGGGAAGAACGGGTTCATCACAGGAGATTGGTGCATAGCTCTCCCTCCAGTGACTACCTGGCTACCATTTATAGACCAAAATAATAATAGCCTGGTAAAAATGGGTGAACATTATCACCAAATTAAAATTTCTAAAATAGCATACTACTATCAATTTGTAATTACAATCTCCATCGCATTTAAATTTATTCAATCTGACTACTGGTAACATTTTTTTCATTCGAGGGGGGGGGGGGGGTTATCCCCCAAAAGGTAGAGTCTTGTTGTTTACAGATATATGAACATGGTTTTTCCTCCACAGTCCACTTTTAACTCATTCTGGATGAGTATAACTGTCTTGGGTTTTGCAAATCAAGTCTGTGACATGATAAAACACTATGGAATTAAAAATATATAAAAAACATAAATATAGCAACAGCCAACTATAGAAAAAATATAGAACGTTGAAAATCACGAGTCAAACTTGTAATGTGACCAGAATCATGAATCGCCTGCATGATTTCATAGTATAGGAACAACAAACTAAACGTCAAAGATCAAATGAAAAATTTTGCTATGAACCCTTTTAGTTAGCTTTAAATGATTATTCTAAACAGGTTCAGGAGGATACTAAGCACACCAAAATATACAAAGGAAAAAAAAAACACTAATTCTTTAATGATACGAATAAGTATTCGAGAGCCACGAATTTTATTAGAGAGCCACGAATATTATTTGCAAGTTACTATTATTAGTCTTTTTCAATGAACGATGATGTTCTTATTATTAAGAAAGCTAACAAATCGCAATTTGAATACTTTGCTCAAAATTCTGAATTCTTAAGAAATAAGTAACTATTGTTTTATTAGTTGATCACTTTCTGGATTATTTATACGTAAACTCCTATTCCCACACGATACCTTTCTAACAAGTGTAACAAATCTTCTCAAACACGTGGAAGTTCAGCTAATCGTTGCCATAACTCATTATAAATATTTAAGAACTATCCATCCGTGGGCACCATTCCAACTGTTGCATTCTTAAAAGCAAAACTACTTTGCTTCTAAGTCGGCCGTGCTTCTATGAGTACGGGTTGGGTTGGGTTCTTTTACCTCTGAGCGGCACTTTTTTGCACACCATGGGCTAAATGGCCAGGTCACATGGACCCCGAAGGTTTAGAGAAGGTTGGGGGAGGGGACCCACTGGAACTGTTGTTGGGAGACGGATGGTAGCCTCCCGTCAAGGCCATCCAGCGTGTTCTTTAATATTCACAGGGTATGGCTATCCTAAGATGGATTGTTTTACCTCTTAGTAGCACTTTTTTTTGCACACAATGGGCTAAATGGCCAGGTCACATAGACCCCGAAGGCTCAGAGAAGGTTGGGAGAGGGGACCCACTGGAACAGCTGTTGGGAGACAGATGGTCGCCTCCCGTCAAGGCCATCCAGTGTGTTCTTTAATATTCACAGGGTATGGCTCTCCTAAGATGGATTGTTTTACCTCTTAGTAGCACTTTTTTTGCACACAATGGGCTAAATGACCAGGTCACATGGACCCGAAGGCTCGGAGAAGGTTGGGGGAGGGGACCCACTGGAACAGCTGTTGGGAGACAGATGGTAGCCTCCCGTCAAGGCCATCCAACGTGATCTTTAACGTTGGATTGTTTTACTTATGAACAGCGCTTTTTTGCACACAATGGGTTAAATAGCCCTAACCGGAAAATAAGCCCTAGCATGATTTTTCAGGATGCTCGTAATATAAACCCCAGTTAAGATCGTCAGCCAGTTGGGTTGTTTTACCTCTGAGCAACATTTTTTTGCACACCATGGTCTAAATAGCCAGGTCACATGGACCCCAAAAGCTCAGAGAAGGTTGGGGGAGGGGACCCACTGGAACAGCTGTTGGGAGACAGAGGGTAGCCTCCCGTCAAGGCCATCCAGCGTGTTCTCTAACGTGCACAGGGTATGGCTCTCCCGCACACGGGCCACGACTTAACATCCCATCCGACGGACGGCGGCCTTTCCAAGCCCAACGATGTCCCCCTACTGACCGTGGGCAAGGCGGGGAATCTATGAGTACGGAAAAACAATACGGGTCTATGGATATACGAAAATCCCATTCTCGTCGTAAATAATCAGTGAAGTAAAAACTTGCCGACTTAATAATCAGAGTCAGAATCAGCAGGAGTGAAGTATGCTAACCTCAACGCAGTCGCTTCTTCAAACCTACCTATGAATTTATGTTTTCCAAAAATATCACCGACAGGGCTAATGCATCATGGAATCTACATGTGGAACGTAATTTATGGCAATGTTTTGCTAGCGGGGGTTGGAGAAGACCGTTAAAGTCGTAGATATTATTGCTAATGGATTACGCTGTTTATACTAATGCTTGGGTACGATTTGGCGCTTGGTTAGGGGGCTTGGCTACTGATCAAAGAGACCAGGGTTCGAGCCCCGTATAAGCTCTCACCTTCCTCACAGATTTCTCTATGGTGGCAGGCTCTTGTCAGACCTCTGTTGCAAGCAGCTGATTGAGGGATAATTTATTTTATGTACAATTTTTCATAGATTGACTGTGTTAAGTAGTGGGGGAAACAGGTCTTTGCCTATGCACGAGACTAGAGGCTGTTTGATAGTCGGCACTTCCTCTCTCAAAAAACATAGTTTTTTTTTAAACATCCCACTAACCATTTTCTCTCCACAGGTTCTTGGAATGGGGGGATTTTGCGCAGATTTTATTCTCCTATACCCTCACAGACGATCTGTAACCTACACGTATTAGAAATGTAAAAACTGGTTCCTAGGGGTAATTCGGATCGTATATCTCAAAAAAAAAAGAAAAGAAAAAAACAGATTTTATTCGTCATTCACGTCAAACTGAGGTCTGAATTCGATCAAACCATGGGTTGGGTTGGGTTGTTTTACCTCTGAGCGACACTTTTTTGCACACCGTGGGCTAAATGGCCAGGTCACATGGACCCCGAAGGCTCAGAGAAGGTTGGGTGAGGGGACCCACTGGAGCAGCTGTTGGGAGACAGATGGTAGCTTCCCGTCAAGGCCATTCAGCGTGTTCTTTAACGTGCACAGGGTATGTCTCTCCCGCACACGGGGCCACGGCTTAACGTCCCATCCGACGGACGGCGCCCTTTCCAATCCCATCGGTATCCCCTACTGACCGTGGGCAGGGCGGGGGAATTTTGCGGAGATAAATCTCGACGCTGACCCAGCTGGGACTCGAACCTGGGAACTGCAGATTACGGATCCAACCATGATCTATATATGCTAGAACCGTGGAAATTGATGTCCAAGGAAGAACTATAATGCAGATATCCCTAATTCTAGAAAGATCTGTAATGATCAGATAATCTATAATATATCAGTTCTTGATCCTTGAAAATGTGACGGAATGTAATTTCTGTGTTATTTCAGAATCACAGAGTGCAACCGATTCGACATATAAGAAACAAAAGGCGCCATAAGCAGTGATTGATTTTTCGTAATAAATATAATATTCAATAGTATCTATGGAGAGTGTGGAGAAATAGGCGTATACACCTAAAGACTAAAATTAGACTGTATAATAGTTTGGTTCTTTCTAGGGTTAGTTATGGTAGTGAAACTTGGACGCTGTGTAAGCAAGATAACAGGAAACTAGATGCTTTTGATTCTAGATGCTTACGCAGTATCTTGGGTATTAGGTGGTTCAACTTTGTAACTAATGATGAGGTTAGGCAAAGGAGTTTGCAACCTCCTTTAAGCAGCATATTGTGCAGAGAGAGACTCCGTTGGTTTGGCCATGTTGTCCGTATGAATAATTATAGATTGGCGAATAGGGTTATAAACAGTGTGCCTAAAGGCCTCAGAAAGAAGGGGAGACCTAGGATGCGGTGGGCAGACAATGTCAAACAGGACCTTGTTAGAATTGGTGTGCAGTGGCCAGATGCAGTAGATGTAGCTCAGGATAGACTTGCTTGGAGAACTAAATTGCACGGTCTGGTTGGACCTCCGTAGCCCATGGCTGCTTGAGGATGATGATGATGATGATGAGTAGAGTAGCACAGAAATATCCTGTAAACATGAGACTAATGAATAGTTAGCTGAAATAATAGGATTCATGCCCTGATCTTGAAAAATTAAGAGGATTGGGTTGTTTTACCTCTGAGCGACAGTTTTTTGCACACAGTGGGCTAAATGGCCAGGTCACAAAATTCTCAAGGGATCAGAGCAGGTGAAAGAAGGGGACCCACTGCACAGTTAGGAGACAGATGGCAACCTCCCATTAATGCCATCCACCGCATTCTTTAACGTGCACAGGGTACGACCCTTATGCACGTGGTTCCACAGCTTAACATCCCATCCGATGAACGGTAGTCATTCCAAGGAGCTTTGCGGAGATAAATCTCAATGCTGGACAAAGTGGGACTCGAACCTATGAATTTCAGATTTCGAGCCTAGCAGTGGCGTCTCGTAGCTAAAATTAGTGGGGGTGCTGCTCCAGAAAATTTTTAGCCTTTGTTTTAAAATTGTATAAAAGAAAACAAACATGTATAAAAAGAAAATTTATTCAGAAACTTGATAAAATCCTAAAAGAACGAAATCAAAATTTTTTTACTTACTTTAACCTAAATTGTTACAGTTCAAGCTTAATCTATTCATTTAAAAGTGAAATTCATTCTTCTTGTTTTAATTTGCGCGAAAAAAAATGAATCAAATAGAATAGCTGGAAGCAGGATAATAATCTAATTCTACACTTTATCACATTCAAGAATATGGTACACGGTTTTTAAGCACAACACACGCGGAGTAAAAAAAACTACCTTCAACCAGCACGCCAGGGTCGGCACTGCGGGAACGACAGTGCTCCCACTTGCAGCCTCGCGTGTAGCTTCCTATGTGCGCATGCGCACAACAGTCAAACACCTCGCCGCTAGTACTGTGAAGCGCACAGTTCCATACAAAGATTTTTGTATCTTTTTCATAAACTGGGGGATGGCTACTGACATTAAGCTTAAGGATTATATATTGTACAAGTATAAAGAAAGAATTAAAGAAAAAAGGACTCATTATATTAAATGTTATCGATAATATCAAGTTGAAATTGGGGGTGCTGCAGTTCCACAGTGCCCATACGCGAGCAGCCACTGGAACCTAGCACGCTATTGAGACAATCCCACCCCAGCAACAGATTGGAATTCTATTCCCGTATAACATTTGCAACTCCGTTTTAGAAGTTTTTAGATACTTCTTCAAAAATGTAATTATTTCAAAGAGTATAGTTCGATTCAGCCAGGCCTAGATCTTGAAAAGAATAAAAGGATAGGCAAGAGTCTGGAATTCCATTTTAGTATAAAGTTTTCCCCTACGTGTTCGAGGTTTTTCAAAAAAAAATTTGAAAATGTAATAAATAGGAATGTTAATATTTTTTTACCTTCACTACCCTTACCAGCATTTTCAAGGAAGGGGGGGGGGGCAGAATTGTTTGGATTAAAGCTTAAGAGTCTTTCTCTGAAACAGAATTGGCCTGGGATAGGTCAACACGAAGCGGATTCGATATCATTTTCGTTGGAAAAATGGTTAGTAGTTGGTGGTCTAGAGCAGTGTCTCGCAAACTTTTTTACTCTGCGGCACACTGAATCAAATTTTTTTTCCGCGGCACACCTAAAAAAGAATAAAAGCAAACTCTATATAATCGTCATTATATTTGCGCTTTGTTGACGTCATCAGCCTGGTTTTACTTGAAGATTTGCTCTCGTTCTTTAATTCATAACTCGGCGTTTGTTTTAAATATTTGTCCATTCTATGGCTTGAAATAATCAAAAATTAATACCAAAATTTGGAAAAAGCTTGATAAATACTTACAAGATCCCAGTTGATAAAATCTGAAAGATTTTTATTAAAGCACGTCGATAACACAAGTCAAGTCAAAATGAAATCTTTGGAATATCTAGTGTCAATTTGAAAATCTCTCGCAGACACTTGGAATCTCTCGCGGTACACAGTTTGCGAGACACTGGTCTAGAGGTTAAGATACCCAGAATGCTTCTGGGAGACTGGGTTCGACAACCAATTTTTTAAAATAATTATTTCAAGTGTTTCTTTTCTACGCTTTCCTGTAATACTCTATTACTAAAGGATATTATTACCTGCGAATTAATATCGTTGATTTTTCTCAATTAATCAAAATTCAGAGTGCCTTAATTGCAGAGCGTATTACAAATTCCCATCATTACCTCCTAATAAAATTTAACATTATTTATTTATGACCAAAAAATGCAGATATAAAAAATTAAGGGCAAAAGAGAAACCATTAGTTTTACTGATTATTTAGAAATTAGAAGAATAACATATTGCCTCTTGCGAATGTGAGGACTCGTTTTCAAAGGCAATGAAACTTTTTATTTCCCACCTTTAATGCCCTTCTAACAGAGGAAATTCGAACTAATGGATAATTTGTGAAATAAAAATAGTATCATTTAACTAGTACTTATCAAATACAAGATAATTTTTCATTTAACTTTTAAAATACAAAAAAAATCCATTGACCAGCACACTCCACCACCAAAATTTTTAATTTCTAGCATAAATGAATCGTTTGGTATATCTCAAACGCATCTGTTTAAAAATTTAAAGAAATTTCCACCTTTTCTACCATTAGAAGGCACTATTAAAGTTATTGGGGACTCGGGACAGGCAATTCGTAATATTTTACCAATACCTATCCAACTCACATTTTTTTTTTAATTATCTCTAAAAAAAATTGATTTTTCAACAGGCATAAAAATGAGAAAATTGAAAAAATTATTATTTATGAAAAACAAGGAACTAAAAAGCATCATACGGTTATGTACAGCGCTTTATTTTGCATTAGATTCCTAAAGAAAAAATATCATATTAACATAAGAACTTTAATGTTCATCATGGTCGATCTTAGGATGAATATGTTACAAGATAGGTTAATTTACTGATCTCTTTTTTCTTCGCAATAAGTGTATCAATTTCATATTCACTGCAAAACCCAGCAGAGAAATGTTCATTCATTATTATTCATGATTCAACAGAGGAAAAGGAAGTTATCTTTAATGCAAATAAAAAGGTAAAAACCTATGTTTGCTTCATCATTATCTTGTTGCCAGTTCCCTAGCTGCTAAGAGAGTATGAAAAATTCATAGACTCAATTCTTTGAAGTCGTTTAAAAGCTTAGTACAAATCCAGTCAACATGAATATTAAAAGAACTCTGATATTAAATTGAACTTTGCGTGAAAACTTCTCTTCCTCATAGTGCACAATATCCAATATGAAAAAACGCAAACGATCATCAGCGGCGACTTATTTCCATATGCTTATTTCTAATTACGAATTCTTTTTTTTTATATATAGCGGAGATGGCCTAACGATTATCTTGGAAGACTTGCTCGGAGGATAGTTGGAAGAGTAATAATTTGAAAGAGAATCTGGTAATGTCCTTGTAATTTCTTTCTTTTCGTTAACTAAAATTTTCGCTCCTTACAAGACTCAAACACCCAATGCTAATAAAAACAGAGGAATGGGGAAAATATTACTGGAAATTTTACTATTTATAGACAGATAAAAGTCTTACTGAGTTACAAAAATTAACTACAACCTCTTATTAGGTCAATGTGAAGCTAATTTCAGAGCATTATAACTTCTAAAATATGCGTTTTATTAAAAAAAATAACTGAATATAAAATGAAGATCTCCACAAAATCTTCCTAAATCTCGATTTTCAACAATATTCTTTTAATATTTAAAGAGTTATGAAATCGTATGAAGAGGTGCAGTGAGCTGTCACAAACTTCCTAATACAACAGCTAAAATCTTTCCTGCAAAGAGGATATCATATTGCTAATTTCATGCTGGGGCAAATGTCTCAATAAGCAGGACAAATTTGAAAAGTTCAATAAATGATTTACGCTATATTTCCGATTAACTCATTTTTCGTTTGAACTACTCCCACGTGTGAATGACAGAGAACATTGACTGATTGCCATATTTAGTTTAGCAGATAAATATTAAGGTCAAAATGATATTTAATCATTCTCTTATTTAGCCATAGTTTCGTTCAAAACGAAATCACTGGTATGAGACAGAAAGAGCCATCGTTATAGAGGCTTGATATCTAAAGCATCATGGAGGTCCCTTACTTTGCAGATTACTAGCATTAACCTACATAAAATGAGCACATGAGGAACTCTGTGACGGGGCTAATGATTAATGGGCAGCAGCCACGAAACCCAGTACATCACGTTGCACTTTAGTTCAAATAGTGCAACGTGATGTACTGGGTGATGTTCAATAGTGCAACGTGATGTTCAAATAGTACGTGATGTACAACGTGATGTTCAATAGTGCAACGTGATGTACTCCTTGTAATTTACTGGAAAAAGAGATCAGTAAATTACAAGGAGGCAATTATTCTGTTTAGTATAGGACAATATTGTACTAACACCGACTAAATCTCTTTTGAGGATCCCAAACTCAAATTTCCTCTATGAACAGAGATTTAGAATGAATAAAATTCATAAACTAGAAATGATTCGCTGTGAAGATTATTATTTCAGAAAACATCCAGCAGTTTCAATCAGTCAAACCACAGAGTCTGGAAGCACTGTATTCATGGATTAAATAATTAGTAGTAATGTTTAAGGATATGACGAGTATCATCATCCTCAAACAGCCATGGCCTACTTAGGTTCAACCAGACCGTGCAATTTAGTTCTCCAAGCAAGTCTGTCCTGAGCAACATCTGCTGCATCTGGCCACTGTACACCAATTCTAACAAGGCCCTGTTTGACATTGTGTGCCCACCGCATCCTAGGTCTCCCCTTCTTTCTGAGGCTTTTAGGCACACTGTTCATAACCCTATTCGCCAATCTATAATTATCCATACGGGCAACATGGCCAAACCAACGGAGTCTCTCTCTGCACAATATGCTGCTTAAAGGAGGTTGCAGACTCCTTTGCCTAACCTCATCATTAGTTACAAAGTTAAACCATCTAATACCCAAGGTACTGCGTAAGCATCTAGAATCAAAAGCATCTAGTTTCCTGTTATCTTGTTAACACAGCGTTCAAGTTTCACTACCATAACTAACCCTAGAAAGAACCAAACTATTATACAGTCTAATTTTAGTCTATATATCACGATTCAGAGTGATCGGGGATCACGGCTATCCAAACTATGATGCAGAAATGGTAGAAATCAGAAACTAGGGATAATCAGGGTCGTAGATCTCGAGAAAAATCCAAAATTTGACCTTCGATGTGTCCTTAAGGGTGAAATGGGGGTCACACAGAGGTCACATCTTGATCAAGAAGTACTAGAAACATGAAAATTGATGTCTGGGAGAATTTTGAGTTCGGTATCTCAAAAACATTTTGAAATTTCGGATATGTAGGCTCCTTATAAAGGTCAAATTTAGATCTACTGGTGGTAAAAAACTGAAAATTGGTACCAGGAGTTATTTTGAGTCGCAGATCTCAGAAATAAAGCCAAATTTTGAATGCGATTGGTCCTCCGAGGTCAGATTACGATATGCCTATGATGGAGAACTAAAAATTGGTAAATAGGGTTATTTCGGGAAATAGGAATCGGAAATAAGAGGAATTTTCAGATCCTATGTCACGTTCAAAATCAAATAGGGGTAGGAAGCACCTTTTGATTTCCATTATATATATATACACAGTCGTATTAGAATAATATGACCACCTACCATACATAGTGGTTAGCACACTTGTCTATTGATCAAAGGGATTGCCGGGGTTTGAGTCCCAGTAAGGCATGGATGTTTGTTTTGATATTCTGCTGAGGTCCCGCCATCCTCAGAGACCTTCTACTATGGCGTATAAATTGATAGGCTCCTATCCGACCTCTATGGCAAGCAGCTGCTTGAGGGGAGATTTTTTTTTTTGTAAGTAAAGGTGCACATAACTGAAAATGTTTTTTTCACCAAATCGATTAAAGATCATATGGGTTGGTTGTTATACCTCTGAGTGGCGCTTTTGTGTACACAATGGGCTAAACGACCAGGTAATGAAGACCCCAAGGGCTCTGAGAAGGTTCGGAAAGGGAGATTTAAACCAAAATTAGCTGACACCTGCAGAATTATTAACTGTGTAAGCCCCGACGTTTAATATATCTTGTACAGAATGTTAGTCAAAAATAAATATTAATGTGATAATTTCATGCTGAAAACAGAATTAGGCCAAACGTTGGGGTAAACAAACTTAGACACGCAACCATAACTTAATCGGAAATTTTCTGTACTGGATAGTAAGCAGAAATCAACACAAAAGGTAACGTTTACAATTGTTAGATTAGAAGTTTTGAAGAGTATAATTATTTGGTTTTACATATCTTAATATTCTTTGCTAGTTAAATAATTCCTTCACAGTGTCTGAGGCTTTTAGCTTCCTCCACAGTGTCCGAGACATTGCCCCTCTACATATATGACTGATGACCACAATTTCTTTACGGGAAGATGTGTGCGTTTGACGATGACTTTTACCACCAGAGGGCTAAAAACAATCGATTCCCTAGAGTTGTAAACAACTTTGCACTGTTTTATGCGTTTAAAAGCAGGATGTTTGTATGACATATTGGCAGAAATACATAGTACAAGTTCAACTTTGGTACCAGGAGTTATTATATTATTATTTTATTATTTTTTTTATACTTTTTATTTTTTACTTACTTTATTTTCTTTAATAAAAATGAATTAATTTTTTTATAACCTGGAAGAGCTCGAAGTTCCTTGGTTGTTCATATATACTTATTAATTGTTTTACTTAGTTTTATGCTTTTATTGTTTCTCTGTTCCTTGTAAAGTGTTGTATTGATAATGTATTCGACAAAGTGTTGTGCATTGTGTGTATATTGTCCTCGTGTATTTCTTTATAATAAATAATAAATACCCCCTCAAGCAGCTGCTTGCCACAGAGGTCTGACAGGAGCCTGTCAGTTTATATGCCAGAGTAGAAGGTCTGTGAGGATGGCATAAATTTGAATTTTGAATTTCAACTGGAAAAACTTGCAACAATCATCATAGCTTGCACAAGTTATGATTACACAGAAACCTGTAAACTAATAGCAATAATAATCAAATGTTCAGGTGAATAATAAATAATAAATTCCTAAAGTTAACACTAAATTAAACTGATGAAGTTATACATATATACTCTTATACTAGTAAATTTCAGACGGAATATTCAATAAAAATAACTTTCCATGAACTCTAAATATTAGAGCTTAGAAAAATCACTTCATAAATTTTTCTCGCCTTTTTTTACTGTCTTGAATTTAAAATGAATTTTAATACTCTATTAGATTTCTAACAATAACTTTAAAATACAAAATAGGTCAAAATTATGCAATTAATAACAATTTAAATGGTAACAAAAAAAAGGCAAATTAGAACAAAATTACTTCCATAACGTGATGATTCCATATGAATTAAAACGTGGCTGCGTTTCAAAGGGGTCGTTTGTCAACGCTCCCTGGTGGATAAATAAAATTATGGGCGCAGATGGAGTTTTGGTGATTGCACGGTTATGTAAGGGCGCTTGACAGAGTCATAATCTAAATTATTATATATTGATCAGGTTATATCTGATTGGTTAGCACTCTGTTTGTTCTATAGTCAATATAAAGAGAAAGTAGTGCAAAACCACTCTGCATGCAGGTCACCAGATAAATGCAGATAAACAGGCGATTCCTCAACCGAAACCGTTGAGTGAAAGTTTAGTTAAACGAAACGTCGAAACTTTTGGGTTGGATTGTTTTACCTCTGAGCGGCACTTTTTTTTGCACACAATGGGCTAAATGGCCAGGTCTCATGGACCCCGAAGGCTCAGAGAAGGTTTGGGGAGGGGACCCGCTGGAACAGCTGTTGGGAGACAGATGGTAGCCTTCCGTCAAGGCCTTCCAGTGTGTTCCTTAATATTCACAGGACATGGCTCTCGTAGGATGGATTGTTTTACCTCTTAGTAGCACTTTTTTTGCACACCATGGGCTAAATGGCCAGGTCACAAGGACCGCGAAGGCTCAAAGAAGGTTGGGGAGGCGACCCACTGGAACAGCTGTTGGGAGACAGATGGTAGCCTCCCGTCAAGGCCATCCAGTGTGTTCTTTAACGTGCACAGGTTATGGCTCTCCCGCACACGGGTCCACCGCTTAACGTCCCATCCGACGGACGATGGCCTCATCCAAGCCCATCGGTGTCCCCTACTGACCGTGGGCAGGGCGTGGAGTTTCAGCGTAGATAAATCTGAACGCTGACCCAGCTGGGACTCGAACCTGGGAACTACAGATTACGAGTCTGGCGCGCTACCGACTGAGGCCCCCCCCGCCCCAAACGTCGAAACAACAAATTGGAAATAAGAATATCATCGCTATCATGTTTTAATTCATGTGGAATCATCAAGTTATGGAAGTAATTTTGTTCTAATTTTCCTTTTTCGTAGATTATCATTTAAATTACCTAATGGCCGAGTGGTTAGCACGCTTGGCTACTGATCTAAGGGGCCTGGGTTCGAGCCCCGGAGTAGGCATGGATGTGTGTGTCGTTTTTCTGCTGAGGTCCTGCCATCCTCTCAGATCTTCTACTATGGCATATAAACTGACAGGCTCCTGTCAGACCTCTGTGGCATAGCAGCTGCTTGAGGGGGTATTTATTTATTTATTTTAATGCATTGTCCTAACAAAATATTAGTTAATTTCCATGCCAATGGGAATCTTACTTTGAAGCTCTATAACTTCTAAAATATGTCTTTAATGGAAAAATCCCGATTTTCAACAATATTATTATAGTATTTAAAGATTTATGGAAACTGGAATATTTAACAGCAATGTTTAAAAAAAAATACTTCAGAAATTAATTAAAACTTAAATGATGTGTTGTTTGAAACCATTTAATAAAATAAATATTTATTTTAGAAGTTTGCATGATAATTATTTCAATATTAGACAATTATTCTGAATTATTTTTATAAAACAAAATAATTTACTGTAAAATATTCCAGCTTCCAAGACACTTTAAATACTAAACGAACGTTATAGATTATCGAGATCTAAATATATTTCATTACGATTTTTAATTTATGGTTAGTCACATTTTTCCATTAAATGCATATTTTAGAAGTTATAGAAAATCGAAGTTAGATTCCTATTAACATAACATGGAAATTCTTTAATATTTTGGTACGGAAGTAGTTTAAATGAAAGGCCGTTGCATTCTTCTTCCACTGCAGATTCACCAAAATGAAGTGTTAGTAAGAAATTGTATGATGACATAAAAAAGGGACTGTATTTTTCTTTGAAAAATATATCACTTATCAAAAAGTTCCTGTTGTATTAGACTCCAATCTTCTTTTGAAGGATATTGTCGGTAAATCTATAACTTCAAATTATTCCAGTCATGAAACTACATCGCTGCAATGCACTACTGCTCCTACCTTAAATATATTGCTTTAATCATTGGTACGGTTAAGGTTGCATAGTAACCTTTTGCAGTTATTTTGAAATGCGATATTAAATTACATTCCTTAAGGCAATTTAGAATTCGTGTTGTCAAGGTGACATATCGATGAAGCGGTAACAATGGCCTTCCTTTTATTATTTATTAGCTAAACGATACTCAGCATTGGCTGAGTCTTACTTTTAATCTTTATATTCTGTTTCGCAGTACAAATTAGTTTTCTGAACAACCTTCCCCCCAAATCCCCTTAGCACAGATTTAACACGAAGAATTGACTGACGTTGCTTATGCCAGCGCGCGCTCTCATAATCCGTGGCTTTGTCGAAAACTATCGAGATTTATACTTGCGACAGAATTTGGTACAGTCGCTCAAAAAAGTATCCGAACATTATGGTTGATTACAGAATTCAGAAAAAATATCTAGCAACGATTTTTTTCTGAATTCTGTAATCAACCATAGTGTTCGGATACTTTTTTTAATATATATAATGCGTATGAATAGATAATGCAATGAATATGGAGCGTGTGCAGTTACCGTACACAGCAAACTGGAGCGGTTGCGGTTAATGTTCACAGCACATTGGATCGTGTGAGCTCACAAAGACCTAGATCGTGTGGGCTCACTCACGGAAATATTGAGCGTGTGCAGTTACCGTTCACAGCAAACTGGAGCGTGTGCAGTTACTGCACCCGCTTCAGTTTGCTGTGAACGGTAACTGCAGCGTGTACAGTTGCTGTACACGCTCCAGATATTTTTCCTGAATTCTGTAATCACGTGACACAAAGGTTGCCAGATCACTAATTTCTAAAAAAATCGTTGCTAGATATTTTTTCTGAATTCTGTAATCAACCATAGTGTTCGGATATTTTTTTGAGCAACTGTACCTCTTTTAGAATTTTCATTTGAAATTCGGCGTTGCAACCCGGACGACAACCACGGATGTTTTGTGAAAATTTGAAGTGTCT
Source organism: Ryuthela nishihirai (assembly GCA_038380435.1). NCBI lineage: Eukaryota > Metazoa > Arthropoda > Arachnida > Araneae > Heptathelidae > Ryuthela > Ryuthela nishihirai. Next base: position 93,959,855 of record JAWZYU010000006.1, read on the forward strand.
ACCACAATTTTCCGATTATTTATGGCTGATACTAACATGGCTAAAGACAGAAAAACATCACCTTTTATTATTATAGATGCAAAAGTTGCCATTTCATTCTGCTAAAAGTATTGAAATTTACGGCATTTCCTAAGTACATACGATTAAGTTTACAATATCGACAAAACTTAGATGCTTTACTTATTCAATTTTTACCCCATTTTCAAAAATAGTTAAACTGGGCAATATGTTTACTTTGTCGTCTGCGTCTGTAGATATTCAATTTCTTTTATTTAGAAATAAATTAAAAATTATTTTTTGGTTGGAGAGGTATTGACGAAATATTACAATACACATTTTACGAATCTTCCAATATAGTTTGATTCCAATAACTTTAACAGCGCCCTCTAAAAGGGAGAAAATTTTTAAAATGACAAATTTTTGAAGGAATACTGTAAATGATTCATTTGTGGAAAAGATTTTCAATTTTGGTGTTATAGCGTGTAATGGTCAAGTGGTTTAAAATGATAGTAATAATTTTCCACTTTACTCCTACGAGTGGGTTGGAAAATGCGACATTTTTTCTAAGCATTTATGTGAAAATATCTTTTAATATTTCATAGGTCCAATTTGCATTTTCCTAATTATCTGAAATTTCTAATTTACGCTGTTAGAGAGTGCTAAATTCCTAAAATGAGAAATTTCATTGTCTTTGAAAACGAGTGTGTCATAGTCTCCAGAAGCAATGTCTTTTTTAAGAAATCTTTTACTTTCAGACATAATATTTAAAAAGCTGCGACACATACTCATACATAAATATAGTAACAGAAACACAGATGTTGCCTCACTGATTAGTAAGACTAATAAGAACAATAATTTGGAGAGTAATAATAAGTTTTACAAGACTGACAAATCAAATCATACTGTACAAAATGTTTATTAAAAATCTGAGAGTCGGGTTGTTTTATCTCTGAGCTGCATTTTTTTAATGTAGTGGGTCAAATGGTCAGGTGTTGGGTTGGTTTTACTCCTGAGTGGCACTTTTTGCGCACAATGGGCTAGATGGTTAGGTCACAAGGATCCCGAAGATTCAGAGAAGGTTGGGGGAGGTGACCCACTAGAACAGCTGTTGGGAGACAGATGGTAGCCTCCCGTCAAGCCATCCAGCGTGTTCCTTTACATTTGGGTTGGGTTGTTTTACCTCTGAGCCGCAATTTTTTTACACACAATGGGCTAAATGACCAGGTCACAAGAATACCGAAGACTCAGAGAAGGTTGGGGGAGGGACCCACTGGAACAGCTGTTAGAAGACAGATGATAGCCTCCCGTCAAGGCCATCCAGCATGTTCTTTAACGTTCACACGGTATGCTCTCCCGACAGAGGGCCACGGCTTAACGTCCCATCAGACGGACGGCGGTCTTTCCAAGCCCATTGTTGTCCCCTACTGACCATGCGCAGAGCGGGGAGTTTTGCGGAGATAAATCTCAATGCTGTCCCAGCTGGGACTCGAACCTGGGAACTGCAGATTGCGAGCCTGGCGCGCTACCAACTGAGCCACCCCACCCTTACCACGAGAAAAGTCACTCCAGAAAATCTCTAGTCGCCTTCCATTGATCTCTGAGCAGACGCGAAAAATTGGCATCAAATAATTTCTCTACTTGCTCTCAACAGATATGCCAAAGGTTACCATGGCAATGACAAGTGATATCATCGAGCAATCGCTCCAGGGTATAGAGATATTACCCGCGAACACGTTTATTTCCTCTTTGGCTGGAAAATAACAACTCTAAATTTATATCACACAGAAAGTGAGTTCACGCATTCGGAATTATTAAACTTAAACCTTGAAGTCTTAAAGCGACTAATATCAATGAAGGGGCGGGAGTTGGCTCAGTCTGTAGTGCGCCAGGCTCGTAATATGCAATTCCCAGGTTCGAGTTCCAGCTGGAAAAGCGATGAGATTTATCTCCGCAAAACTCCCCGCCCTGCCCACGGTCAGTAGAGCACAACGATGGGTTTGTAAAGACCACCGTCCTTCGGATGGGACGTAAAGCTAGGGGTCGTTTGCGGGAGAGCCATACCCAGCACACGTTAAAGAACATGCTGGATGACCTTGACGGGATGCTACCATCTGTCCCCTAACAGCTGTTCCATTGGTTCCCCTCCCCCAAACGTTCTCTGAGTCTTTGGGGTCCTTGTGCCCTTGCCATTTAGCCCATTGTGCGCTAAAAAGTGCTACTAAGAGGTAAAAAACCCCAACGTTAAAGAACACGCTGGATGGCCTTGACGGGAGGCTATCATCTGTCCCCTAACAGCTGTCCCATTGGGTCCCCTCCCCCAACGTTCTCTTAGTCTTTGGGGTCCTTGTGACCTGGCCATTTAGCCCATTGTGCGCTAAAAAGTGCTACTAAGAGGTAAAAAAACCAATGTTAAAGAACACGCTGGATGGCCTTGACGGGATGTTATCATCTGTCCCCTAACAACGTTCCATTGGGTCCCCTCCACCAAACGTTCTCCGAGTCTTTGGGGTCCTTGTGATCTGACCATTTAGCCCATTGTGCAGTAAAAAGTGCTACTAAGAGGTAAAACACCCCAACGTTAATGAACACTCTGGATGGCCTTGACGGGAAGCTATCATCTGTCCCCTAACAGCTGTTCAATTGGGTCCCCTCCCCCAACGTTCTCTTAGCCTTTGGGGTCCTTGTGACCTGGCCATTTAGCCCATTGTGCGGTAAAAAATTCTACAGAGAGGTAAAACAACTTAAAGTTAAAGAACACGCTGGATGGCCTTGACGGTAGGCTACCATCTGTCTCCTAACAGCTGTTCCATTGGGTCCCCTCCCCCAACGTTCTCTTAGCCTTTGGGGTCCTTGTGACCTGGCCATTTAGCCCATTGTGCGCTAAAAAGTGCTACTAAGAGGTAAAAAAAACCAACGTTAAAGAACATGCTGGATGGCCTTGACGGGATGCTACCATCTGTTCCCTAACAGATATTCCATTGGGTCCCCTCCCCCAAACGTTCTCTGAGTCTTTGGGGTCCTTGTGACCTGGCCATTTAGCCCATTGTGCGCTAAAAAGTGCTACTAAGAGGTAAAACAACCCAACGTTAAAGAACATGCTGCATGGCCTTGACGGGATGCTACCATCTGTCTCCTAACAGCTGTTCCATTGGGTCCCCTCCCCCAACGTTCTCTTAGCCTTTGGGGTCCTTGTGACCTGGCCATTTAGCCCATTGTGCGCTAAAAAGTGCTACTGAGAGGTAAAACAACCCAACGTTAAAGAACACACTGGATGGCCTTGACGGGAGGCAACCATCAGTTTCCCAACATCTGTTCCTGTGGGTCCCCTCCCTCAACCTTCTCTGAGCCTTCGGGGTCCTTTTGAGCTGGCCATTTAGCCCATTGTATGCCAAAAAAGTTGTACTAAGTGGTAAAACAATCCATCTTAGGAGAGCAAACCCTGTGCACGTTAAAGAACACGCTGGATGGCCTTGACGGGAGACTACCATCTGTCTCCCAAGAGCTGTTCCAGTGGGTCCCCTCCCCCAACCTTCTCTGAGCCTTCGGGGTCCATGTGACCTGGCCATTTAGCCCGTGGTGTGCAAAAAAGTGCCGCTCAGAGGTAAAACAACCCAACCCAACAACAACATCTCTTCCAGAAACAGGTGTTACCGGAAAGAAAAAAGATCGACGAAAACCTTTATTTTACGAATTGAAAGCCTCAAGGGCGTCTCTAAAAGCACTACGTAACACTCCAATCTGAAAGGGGGGGGGAGCTGATCTCTCTCCCCCTTACGGCACACGTGACGAGAGCGATCTTGTGTTGCGACGCCTCGCAGCAACTAAACGCGCATTAACGGAAAAATCCGAACTTGGAGCTTTCAAACAGGCAGCTGGCGTTACCATAGCAGCAGCTCCTTTTCATCTGAAGATAATTAAGCGCGTGTCAAGCGATGGCGGCACGCAGCAGACTTAATGTCGCGAGCGCCCTCTGCTCGTATGCTCGAGATCGGAAGAGAAGACGCGAGGGTCGCGTGTCACTTCCGCTTCGTTGCTGATTAGTTTTCCGAAAAGTAAATCCACGAGAATTCTCGTCTTATGTAAATATCGAAACTTTAGAAATGGATTTTATTTTTAATTTCCGTTTTTTTTTTTCAGTTCTCTGTTTTCCCGGATCGGGTGTTGGCGTCGGGTTTAATTTCAGTGAGTTTTGAAATCGGCGATATGACGTCAATTGCTCAGAAGTCGTGCAATATCCTGCAGAAAAAGGATTCAATAGTTTCTGACTTATAAAACTATAATAGTTCAGGATACGGCTGCGTTATCTACGAGTGGCACTTTTTTTTTTGGACTGGAACAGCTGTTGGGAGACAGATGGTAGCCTCCCGTCAAGGCCATCCAGCGTGTTCTTTAATATTCACAGGGTATGGGTCTCCTGGATTGTGTTGTTTTACCTCTTAGTAACATTTTTTTTGTACACAATGGGATAAATGTACAGGTCACAAAGACCCCGAAGGCTCAGAGAAGGTTGGGAGAGGGGACCCACTGGAACTGCTGTTGGGAGATAGATGGTAGCCTCCCTTCAAGGCCATCCAGCGTGTTCTTTAACTTGCATAGGGTATGGCTCTCCCGCACATGGTGCACGGCTTAACGTCCCATCCGACGGACGACGGCCTTTCCAAGCCCATCGGTGTCCCCTACTCACCGTAGGCAGGGCGGGGAGTTTTGCGGAGATAAATCTCAACGCTGACCCAGCTGGGACTCGAACTGGGAACTACAGATTACGAGCCTGGCGCATTATCGACTGAGCCACCCTCGCCCAGTGGAAGAGATATAATGGACCCTTTTGGAATTGAAGCGATAAGAAACGTACAAATGGGCCATGATCTGGTGGCGGAAGAAAAGAGGTGTGCGCCTGGGGGAGGGGCCGTCATGCCCCCAAGGACGTACCCAGGTTTTAGTTTCGAGGCTCGCAGCTGGGCTATCGTTGAGATTTATCTCCGCTAAATTCTCCCCGCCCTTCCCACTGTCAGTAGGGAACAGATATGGGCTTGGAAAGGCCGCCGTCCGTCTGATGGGACGTTAAGCCGTGGCTCCGTGTGCGGGTGAACATACCCTGTGCACGTTGAAGAACACTCTGGATGGCCTTGAAGGGAGGCTACCATCTGTATCTCAACAGCTGTAATGGCCATTTAGCCCATTGTGTGCTAAAAAATTGCCACTCAGAGGTAAAACAACCCATCCTAGGAGAGCTATACCTTGTGAACATTAAAGAACACTCTGGATGGCCTTGACGAAAGGCTACCATCTGTCTCCCAACAGCTGTTCCAGTGGGTCCCCTCCCCCAAACTTCTCTGAGCCTTCGAGGTGCTTGTGACCTGGCCATTTAGCCCATTGTGTGCTAAAAAGTGCCGCTCAGAGGTAAAAAAACAAAGTTAAAGAACACGCTGAATGGCCTTCACGGGAGGCTATGATCTGTATCTCAACAACTGTTCCAGTGATCCCCTCTCCCAAACTTCTCTGAGCCTTCGAGGTCCTTGTGACCTGGCCATTTAGCCCATTGTGTGCTAAAAATGTCGCTCAGAGATAAAAACCAACGTTAAAGAACACGCTGGATGGCCTTCACGGAATGCTATCATCTGTATCTCAACAGCTGTTCCAGTGGTCCCCTCTCCCAAACTTCTCTGAGCCTTCGAGGTCCTTGTGACCTGACCATTTAGCCGATTGTGTGCTAAAAAATGTCACTCAGAGATAAAAAAACCAAGTTAAAGAACACGCTGAATGGCCTTCATGGGAGGCTACCATCTGTCTCCTAACAGCTGTTCCAGTGGGTCCCCTTCCCCAACGTTCTCTGAGCCTTCGGGGTCCATGTGACCTGGCCATTTAGCCCATTGTGTGCAAAAAAGTGCCGCTCAGAGGTAAAACAACCCAACCCAACCTCTCCATTTCCGCCCATGAAAATAAATCTATATCCCTCTACTAAGGGAAGTCCGGAAATCTCTAAATTATCTAGTAGATTGCAATCGCCATGTCGGAAGCTTTCATTTGGCATAAAAATCATTATGATCAATCCGCTTTAATTTTAGTCCCTCTCGTTTAATGAAGGAAAGAAATGGAACTCCGAGATACCTTACAAACATCCCCACGTCAGAAGTTTCTAAACCAAAAAACAGAATTCAATATGGCGGACGAACGCCAAAATCGATGGAGTTTATGGTGATGACGTCAGAATCCAAGATGGCGGACAAACGCCAAAATTATGACTTTGTGCTGATGACGTCATAATTCAAGATGGCGGACGAAAGCAAAAATTGTAGGACTTCGTGCGAGGCCGACGAGAAAGACAGGCCACGACACTGAGCCGATCCTCAGCCGTCACGTGATCAACTTAGTCCGGTAGCTGCAAACGTCACTCGATTCGTTCGCACAGAACCTTGTATCTCGTTTTTGCAATTTTATTTCGCTTTAATTTTTTCAAGAAACCTAATTTTGTTTTTCTTTCTTCATACCCATTTAATCTAATTTGTGATAATTCTTAAAAAATTAGCCGTTTCCTCAAAAAAAATTAAAGGCATAATATTATAGTGTTCAGAATAAAGAGCAAAATCAGAAAACCAGAGGTGTGTTTAAACGGGTGGTTTGGGATATGTATATACAAATATATATATTTTTAAATTCTTTTATGTTTTTTTTTAAACATTTAACAACTGCAAGGCATTGATTCAGAATACACACCACTGGTTTTCATTTATTTACCAGTTCCGGTATCCTTAATATTTACTTATTGATTGCATATTTTTAATCTTTTGGAAAAGAAATCGCCCGACCCAAATATAATTTAAAAAATGTATACTTTCAACGGTTACTTATTAGATAATTTCCATGGTATGCAAGCAGTAATCGAGATTTTACAGCGCAATAACTTCTTAAAATTATTAAGGAAAATTGTGACAGTAGATGCGTTGCACGTGTGGTATTTAATTATGGAATATTTAATAACAGCTATTCCACTTTATATAACTGCTGTCGCGTAAACAGGTTGAAATGGAAGCAATAACCTGTATATTAAACTTTAGTGATAAATACTGTGAAAAGTATGAATACATTTTAGTAGTTCACATACTAATTTCCATCAATTTTGAACGAGCTAAGTTAAATATTTATACCTTCATAACTATTTAAATACTGAACCTGATATTTCTAAAAACCTAGATTTGAGGTAGTTTACAACAAATTATTTTCAGTGCAAACATGGGCAAGATGTCCCTGAGGCAACGTAATGCAAATACAGTGCGGAATATACAGATTTGAATAAAACTTGTACTGTATTTAGCAGTAATATTTTAGAATATGATACAGAAAATTACAAAACTCATAAAAGTTACGATTTTTTGCATATTGATTTTAACAATATACTAGTGTATATCACAGCTTTGGAATATATTAAGTAAATATTTCACTACACTTTTTTTTGTTTCTTTTCAACTCATAAAAGATGCCCGATGAAGATGTGACAAGAAATATATTAAATCATGTAATATCAGTTCATTATAAAACATTTCTCTAGTAAATTGATTTTAGTGAAAATTATGTATATCTTCCTGAAAGACTCATACATAATCTAGAACATGAAAGATATCCTAAAATTCATTAATTTTGCACTCACATAACACATCACAGCTTCTGAAAGAACATAATATACTGCAAAATTTTCAGATACTAAATTTTGCCAACATTCTTGGCACATAATTTTGTTTTAGATCACGCCATCTTTCAACACGTTAAAACTAGGCCTAAGAGAGCAATGCACTCAAAACACTTTTAAAGCACTAAATAATTACTTTTATCAAACCACTAACTACAGGAAATATTTCATGCTACAAATAATAATAATAAGGAGAAATGCTCACCTTTTTGGGGTAATCCAAATGTAGTTTGAACGTTATTTACACGATGACCGAAGCAAGCGACTGAAGAATAAGCACTTCGCTTCTATGAAAATCGGACTGTAACCTCAGACTAAGTTGATCACGTGATATTCCAGTGTCGTGGCCTGTCTTTCTCGTCGGCCTCGACTTCGTGGTTATGACGTCAGAATTCAAAATGGTGGACTTCGGACTTAGAATCATTTGAAGCCTTTGGATGGGTCAACCAGGGGGTATACAAGGGAATGACGTCAGATTTCAAAATGGCGGACGAACATCAAAATTGGGTGAGTTTTTGAAAAGGGGGCGTGGCAGAACGTTCATGGTCCGAGGACTTTCTATACCCTGGGACGGTGCAGGTTGCAGTACTTAGGTAACGTTACAGAAAAAGAAAAATGTGATTTGAGATGCCCAAAAAATGTCCTACGAAATTTTCTTATTATTATTGAAATACATTATTTATTACTTAAACATATTAAAACGTATATTACTTAACACATAATATATAAGTTTATTAACATATACTTATTTTTTTCAAATTCAGTTCACGATTTTCATTTCCGATAAGAAATCTTAGTTTTTGAAGATTTTATTTCAACAAAGAGTCTCCAGTTCCACTCGTGCTCCCGTGGCCGAGTGGTTACCGCGCTTGGCTACTGATCTACGGGACCTGGGTTCGAGCCCCGGGTAAGGCATGGCTGTTCGTGTTGTTTTCTGCTGAGTTCCTGCCATCCTCTCAGACCTTCTACTATGGCATATAAACTGACAGGCTCCTGTCAGACCTCTGTGGCAAGCAGCTGCTTGAGGGGGTATTTATTTATTTCATTTATGGTTGATTACAGAATTCAGAAAAAACATCTGGAGCGTGTACAGTTGCTGTACACGCTCCAGTTACCGTTCACAGCAAACTGGAGCGTGTGCAGTTACTGCACACGCTCCAGTTTGCTGTGAACGGTAACTGCACACGATCAATATTTCTGTGAGTGGGCCCGCACGATCCAGGTTTAGAAATTAGCGATCTGGCAACCTTCGTGTCGAAAAAAGTATCCGAACACTAAGGCCCAGTGGTTACCGCGCTTGGCTACTGATCTAAGGGACCTGGGTTCGAGCCCCGGGTAAGGCATGGATGTGTGTGTCGTTTTCCTGCTGAGGTTGCCATCCTCACAGATCTACTATGGCATATAAATTGAGAGGTTCCTGTCAGACCTCTTTGACAAGCAGCTGCTTGAGGGGGTATTTATTTTATTTTTATTTTTAATTAAAACAACTTCAAAATTCACGGGCGCTCGAGCTCTTCACCCAACGAACTGAGCAATGAGTTTATCACGCGAAATCAAAAAGAGAATTAGTTTGATTCATTCATTATTTCAAATTTATTTCTGGCAACAGTTATTTCGAATGACTTTTAACTGTTAATGTTAAGTCTATGGGGATTTTCAGAAATTGAAAGTAATAAGAATAATAAAAATAAGTGGACAGACACACAAACTTTCTTCTTTATATATAAGACTATATATATAAAAAAAGCTTTAACAGAATAGGCCATTGATTTTTTTCATCCACGTTGTTTCCTGTTTACTTCCTTTACCAAACTTCATAAATATCCGATATTTTATTGATGCCAGAGCTACGAAAAACAGTGAAGAAAACTAAAAAGCGAAACCCGGATGTGACGTGATCAATTTGGCCCTTTTCTTCGAGACGACTTCCTCTGACGTGCACCTGATGTATGAAGATGGATCAACCAAAAAAGAAAGATTTCAGAAACGATGTAGAGCAACAAAGAATTGTGCTTTTAATATCAGACAAAGTCACCAAAGGTGCGTTGGGTAGGGTTGTTTTACTTCTGAGCGACACTTTTTTGCACACCATGGGCTAAATGGCCAGGTCACAAGGACCCCGAAGGCTCAGAGAAGTTTGGGGAAGGGGACCCACTGGAACAGCTGTTGGGAGACAGATGATACAGATGGTAGCCTCCCGTCAAGGCCATCCAGCGTGTTCTTTAACGTGCACAGGGTTGGGTTCGGTTGTTTTACCTCTGAGCGGCACTTTTTTGCACACCATGGGCTAAATGGCCAGGTCACAAGGACCCCGAAGGCTCAGAGAAGTTTGGGGGAGGGGACCCACTGGAACAGCTGTTGGGAGACAGATGGTACAGATGGTAGCCTCCCGTCAAGGCCATCCAGCGTGTTCTTTAACGTGCACAGGGTTGGGTTCGGTTGTTTTACCTCTGAGCGGCACTTTTTTGCATACCATGGGCTAAATGGCCAGGTCACAAGGACCCCGAAGGCTCAGAGAAGTTTGGGGGAGGGGACCCACTGGAACAGCTGTTGGGAGACAGATGGTACAGATGGTAGCCTCCCGTCAAGGCCATCCAGCGTGTTCTTTAACGTGCACAGGGTTCGGTTCGGTTGTTTTACCTCTGAGCGGCACTTTTTTGCACACCATGGGCTAAATGGCCAGGTCACAAGGATCCCGAAGGCTCAGAGAAGGTTGGGGGAGGGGACCCACTGGAACAGCTGTTGGGAGACAGATGGTAGCCTCCCGTCAAGGCCATCCAGCGTGTTCTTTAACGTTGGGTTGTTTTACCTCTGAGCGGCACTTTTTTGCACACCATGGGCTAAATGGCCAGGTCACAAGGACCCCGAAGGCTCAGAGAAGTTTGGGGGAGGGGACCCACTGGAACAGCTGTTGGGAGACAGATGGTACAGATGGTAGCCTCCCGTCAAGGCCATCCAGCGTGTTCTTTAACGTGCACAGGGTTGGGTTCGGTTGTTTTACCTCTGAGCGGCACTTTTTTGCATACCATGGGCTAAATGGCCAGGTCACAAGGACCCCGAAGGCTCAGAGAAGTTTGGGGGAGGGGACCCACTGGAACAGCTGTTGGGAGACAGATGGTACAGATGGTAGCCTCCCGTCAAGGCCATCCAGCGTGTTCTTTAACGTGCACAGGGTTCGGTTCGGTTGTTTTACCTCTGAGCGGCACTTTTTTGCACACCATGGGCTAAATGGCCAGGTCACAAGGATCCCGAAGGCTCAGAGAAGGTTGGGGGAGGGGACCCACTGGAACAGCTGTTGGGAGACAGATGGTAGTCTCCCGTCAAGACCATCCAGCGTGTTCTTTAAAGTGCACAGGGTATGGCTCTCCCGCACACGGGGCCACGGCTTAATGTCCCATCCGACGGACGGCGGCCTTTCCAAGACCATCGGTGTCCCCTACTGACCGTGGGCAGGGCGGGGAATTTTGCGGATATAAATCTCAACGCTGACCCAGCTGGGACTCGAACCTGGGAACTACAGATTACGAGCCTGGCGCGCTACCGACTGAGCCACCCCCGCCCCAAGGTGCGTTGGAAAAAAAAATGGAAAAACTTTTGCATTGATTGATGGCAGTGGAAAACGACTTTGATGAGTTGTTTTGCTACCAGAAGTTTGCCACCTTAGTTGCAATAACGCCATCTTGCTCTTTAATCTCATCAAACACTAAATATATTTCGGAAGATTTTTTTTTCTTAACACTTTGCGAATTGAGTTGTTTTACTTCTAAGCGACACTTTTTTCACACAATAGGCTAAATGGCCAGGTCACAAGGACCCTGAGACTTAGAGAAGGTTGTGGGGAGAGGACCCACTGGACAGCCATTACGAAACAAATGGGTTGTTTTACCCATGAGCAGCACTTTTTTTTTTGCATGCAATGGGCTAAATGGGCAGATCACATGGACCCCGAAGGCTCGGAGAAGGTTGGGGAAGGGGACCCACTGGAAGAGCTGTTGGGAGACAGATGGTAGCCTCCCGTCAAGGCCATCCAGCGTGTTCTTTAAAATTCACAGGGTATGGCTCTCCTAGGAATGGTTGTTTTACCTCTTAGTAGCACTCTTTTGCAAACAATGGGCTAAATGGCCAGGTCACAAGGACCCCAAAGGATCAGAGAAGGTTGGGGGAGGGGACCCACTGGAACAGCTGTTGGGAGACAAATGGTAGCCTCCCGTCAAAGCTATCCAGCGTGTTCTTTAGCGTTGTTATTGTAGTGTTTTTTTTTACCGCTGACCGGCACTTTTTTGCACACCATGGGCAAATGGCCAGTTCACAAGGACCCCGAAAGCTCAGAGAAGATTGGGGAGGAGACCCACTAGAACAGTTGTTGGGAGACAGATGGTAGCCTCCCGTCAAGGCCATTCAGTGTGTTCTTTAACGTGCAAAGTGTATGGCTCTCCCGCATACGGGGCCACGGCTTAACTTCCCATCCGACGGAAGGTGGCCTTTCCGAGTCCATTGGTGTCCCCTACCGACCGTGGGCAGGGCGGGGAATCCGCTCAGAAGTAAAACATCTCAACCTAAATGTTAAGGAACACGCTGGATGGACTTGAATAGAGGCTAACAGCTGATCCAGTGGGTCCCCTCCCCCAACCTTCTCCGAGCATTCGGAATTCTGGTGACCTGGCCATTTAGCCCACTGTCTGCAAAAAATTTGCCTCTCAGAGGTAAAACAGCCCAACCCAAATGTTAAGGAACACGCTGGATGGCCTTGAATGGAGGCTACCACTGTCTCCCAACAGCTGTTCCAGTGGGTCCCCTCCCCCAACTTTTTCTGAGCCTTTGGGATCTTGTGACCTGGCCATTTAGCCCATTGTATGCAAAAAAATTGCAACTCGGAGGTAAAACAACCCAACTCAATCCAGGTTCGAATCCCACCTTTGGCATGGTTGATATTTATTTCCGCTGAAACACAAATTGCCTTTCGTTTTATTAAATAGTCTAAAATAATGCTTATTATTTAAGTTTTAATTAAAATCTGGGATAAGTACTTATGGAGCCTTAGTGTTATTAAATATTCCATCTTCCATAACTCTTTAAAAAATCGAGATTTAAATAGATTGGATGATGATTTTTAATTTACACTCAGCCATATTTTTCCAAGAAGTTATACAGCTTCGAAGTTAAATTCCCTTTGACGTGATATGAGAAATTCCCTAAAATTTAAGTTTTAACCAAATAAAAAAACTCGATTAATCTTTTAGTTTACGAATAAAAAAAAAACTTCCGAAAACCATTCATCCTGAGAGTGGTGAAAGAGTTTTCCTGTCGAGACAGATTCACCAAGTCCTGAAATAAGAGCTTCAACATGGACGCGAAGTTTTATCGTTGTCTAGAGTGCTACTTTATGTCGCCAAGGTTTGGCAAATGGCGTCCCATTAGTTTAGCTAGAAAACTCTCTCCTCTGCTGGACACCCATACGGGTAATTAAGCTCGCTGTTGTTAACATCGAGCCGGGTCACGTAATCGCGTTCGCGAGACTCAATCACGTTCCCCTAATCCGTTCCTCGTGTTTGTCCACGCCCTGAGAAGGGAATAAGAGGCAACAAAATGATGTCGTATAGAGATTTGGCTGGGATATAAGAGTGGTCGTAAGCTGTGGAGGTTTTTAATGACATTTCCAGAATGTGGTAATAATGGCTGAAATGTTTGATCGTATTTTTTTGGTGTGTTCTTATATTAATTGCAGTTAATACGATTTCAAGATGGATTGTTTGGCTTTATTCTGATTGATTTTGCTCTTATCAACAACTAAAATTTCTCCTAAGCTCGTTTTGAAAACACAAGCAATTGTAAATATTTAACTTTTTTTGTTTTTAGGCATAAATGATTTTTTTTTGATGAAATTTTAAAATTCGTCACTTCTCAATCTCTCAACAGTTTTAACAATGCCATCTAAGGTGCGAAAATTGGACAATGGTCATATTTTAAACGAATATTGCAAACGATCTATTTATTCTATAAATTTGTGATTTTGGTGGAGAAGTCATATTGCCAAGAAGGTTACATTGGGAGTGATGATTTGCCTCCTTACCATCAGGGGACGTGGGAAAGGCAACTTTAAGAAATAAATCAATATTTCATATTTTGTTTAATAAATGTACACTGGTTTTCATAAATTAAAAAAAAATTCCCTATGTTTAATCAATGGGAAGCTAAAGTCAAAGCTCTATAACTTCTAAAATAAGTTTTTTGTTTTGAACAATGTGATAGTAGATGAATATCTCAATCAAATGTATCAATATCTAGATTTTCAGTACTATTCGTTCAGTATTTAATGAGTTATGGAAGTTTTAATATTTAACAACAGCAAAGCCAGTCTCAAGAAACTTAAACAAAAATAATGAATAGTGAAAGAATTCTTTACACAAACTTCTAAAATACAGACTTATTTTATTAAACACTTTGATACAATATTTTTTACTAAGTATTAATTAACTTCTGAAGTCAATTTTTATGACTGGCATTGCTAAATATTCAAACTTCCATAACTCATTAAATACTGAATCAGTCGGTAGCGCGCCAGGCTCGTAATCTGCGGTTCCCAGGTTCGAGTCCCAGCTGGGTCAGCACTGAGATTTATCTCCGTAAAAATTTCCCGGCCGGCCTCGGTCCAGAGCTGGATGTAAACTCTACGAGTCCCTAGGCGCATATTAAATTCGAGGCCCCCTTGTTAAACATTTTGAGGTCCTAGGCGCACATTACTGCGAGGCCTCCTTTCCAAACTTTTTGAGTCCCTAGGGACACATTAGATTCGACGCCTCTTAGGTTTTTTTTGCAATGTTTGGTGTTTGGTTCAAGCAAAATATTTAAAAAAATTTTATTTAAAAAATTGTAGAAAAATAATCACAAAAATGTAACTCAATCCCAGTAAACAAAAGTATAAACATTACTAAGATTCATTAAAATATTTTTAACATGAATTGCAGTTTACTACCAAATTACAATATTGAACATTTCTTTAGGAACATTTAACTAAAAACTTTTCGATCAAAAATCATCAAAGTGTTTTATTGCGAGCTTTCTCTTTAGCGAAACCATCAATTAAATCATCACAATTTAAAGAATCTGTCAATTCACATTCAATAAACGTTAAAGATAAATTCCACATTTTAGTTTCCGCTAGTGAATTTCGTATTTAAAAACAAGTACAGTGGAAATTCGTTATAGCGCTGCTCGCTATACCGCGCACTCGGTTATAGCGCGGGCGATGTTCGCGATAAGTTCAAACATGTTTATACAGGTCCGTGCGGCGTTAGTGAGTATCGCATTTTATTGTTACTGCGTATTGAGTAATTGTGTATGTATTGAGTCCCTGCATGTATTTTGAATAGTGTTTAATTATTGCATGCATGATGAGTAAAAGAAAAGCTTACAGTGTGAAATTTATTGTGTCGCCACCGCGCCGCTCTTTATAACGCGGTTCACCTTATAACGCGGGTGTTGTTTCCCGCCCGACATGCGCGTTATATCGGGGGTCCACTGTATTTTATTTTGCAACTATAACTAGGCTGTTATTTATATTGTTGTTTGTGAGGAGTAAGGTTTTAAAATGTGGCGCCATAGAGAGTGAGGCCCCAACTTGCGCCCAGTGCGCCATATGGTAAATTGCGGCCATGCCTCGCTCAGTAGGGGACATCGATGGGCTTGGAAAGGCCACCGTCCGTCGGATGGGACGTTAAGTCGTGTCCGTGTGCAATTGAGCCATACCCTGTGCAAGTCAAAGAACACGCTGGATGGCCTTGACGGGAGGCTACCATCTGTCTCTCAACAGCTATTCCAGTGGGTCATCTTCCCCAAACTTCTCTGAGTGTTTGGAGTCCTTGTGACCTGGCCATTTAGCCCATTGTGGCAAAAAATTGTCACTCAGAGGTAAAACAATCCATCCTAGGAGAGCTATACTCTGCGAATTTTGAAGAACACGCTGGATGGTCTTGAAGGGAGGCACCATCTGTCTCTCAACAGCTGTTCCAGTGGGTCTCCTCCCCCAACCTTCTCTGAGCCTTTGGGGTCCTTGTGACCTGGTCATTTAGCCCATGGTGTGGTGGCATGCTCAGAGGTAAAACCACCCATTCTAGGAGAGCTATACCCTGCGAATTTTGAAGAACACACTGGATGGCCTTGACGGAAGGCACCATCTGTCTCTCAACAGCTGTTCCAGTGGGTCTCCTCCCCCAACCTTCTCTGAGCCTTCGGGGTCCTTGTGACCTGGCCATTTAGCCCATTGTGCGCAAAAAATTGCCGCTCAGAGGTAAAACAACCCATCCAAGGAGAGCTATACCCTGCGAATTTTGAAGAACACACTGGATGGCCTTGACGGAAGGCACCATCTGTCTCTCAACAGCTGTTCCAGTGGGTCTCCTCCCCCAACCTTCTCTGAGCCTTCGGGGTCCTTGTGACCTGGCCATTTAGCCCATTGTGCGCAAAAAATTGCCGCTCAGAGGTAAAACAACCCATCCAAGGAGAGCTATACTCTGCGAATTTTGAAGAACACGCTGGATGGTCTTGACGGGAGGCACCATCTGTCTCCCAACAGCTGTTCCAGTGGGTCCCCTCCCCCAACCTTCTCTGAGCCTTCGGGGTCCATGTGACTTGCCCATTTAGCCCATTGTGTGCAAAAAAGTGTCACTCAGAGATAAAACAACACAATATTAAAGAATACGCTGGATGGCCTTGACGGGAGGCTACCATCTGTCTCCCAACAGCTGTTCCAGTGGGTCCCCTCCCCCAACCTTCTCTGAGCCACTTAGCCCATTGTGTGGAAAAAAAATGCCGCTCAGAGATAACCCAAGCCAGCACAACCATTTTTTTTTATTTGATGGATGAATTCAGTGCAGATCCCATCACGGTAGAATTAACATTATTTGTGTCCGTAAGGAATATACCGATCGAAGTTAACCCTAGACGTGCTGCGTCCGTTTCCACCGTCATGCGCCTAGGTGATATGTTTACGTAACAAGCAGATGTGTGCGTGTATTTTCAGCAAAATATGCATTCAACTGACAATAACAGAAAGCTTGGCTGGGGCTGCACAAATATTTCAAAGAAGTACACCAGTGGAGATCTTCTAACAAGACACTGATTCGGTGCAGACTGTTCGACTGCAAGTCCCTCCCTGTGAGCCAGGGAGAGCTTTTATTCCCAAGAGCAGTTGCTCTATTGACTATAAAAGCACAATCAGTTGAATGTTTTCGTGCAGATTTTCTGTTTCGAAAATGAGATCTACTTGAAACTTCGCTTTCGATGGCGACTTATATTTAGCAGGAAAAAAAAAATGGGATTTAACAGAACAAAATGGATATGGATTTTTTTTTTTATCAAGTAAGGAAATAAAACCAGGGGTCGAAATAAGTTTTCGGAACTAGGTGGACGTTCCAGAATCTGCTGGACAGAGATTCTATAGTTCACATAACGAGGTGAATCTAAACATACAAAAGTTGTTTGAAATCACATGATTCTGTTCAGTTGTTTTACCTTTGATCGGTACTGTTTTGCACAAAATGGACTAAATGTTCAGGTTACAAGGACCCCGAAGAGGAGGTTGGGGGAGGGGACCCGCTGGAACAGTTGTTGGGAGATAGATGGTAGCCTTCCGTAAAGGCCATCCATCGTGTTTTTTAATATTGTGTTGTTTCACCTCTGAGTGACACTTTTTTGCACCAATGGGCTAAATGGCCAAGTCACAAGAACCCCGAAGGCTCAGAGAAGGTTGTGGGAGGGGACCCACTGGAACAGCAGTTGGGAGACAGATGGTAGCCTCCCGTCAAGGCCATCCATCGTGTTCTTTAATATTGTGTTGTTTTACCTCTGAGTGACACTTTTTTGCACCACTGGGCTAAATGGCCAGGTCACAAGGACCCCGAAGGTTCAGAGGAGGGGATCCACTGGAACAGCTGTTGGGAGACAGATAGTAGCCTCCCGTCAAGGCCTTTCATCGTGTTCTTTAATATTATGTTGTTTTAACTCTGAATGACACTTTTTTGCACCAATGGGCTAAATGGCCAGGTCACAAGGATCCCGAAGGCTCAGAGAAGGTTGGGGAGGGGACCCACTGGAACAACTGTTGGGAGACAGATGGTAGTCTCTCGTCAAGGCCATCTATCGTGTTCTTTAATATTGTGCTGTTTTACCTTTGAGTGTCACTTTCTTGCACCAATGTGGTAAATCGCCAAGTCACAAATACCCCGAAGGTTCAGAGAAAGTTGGGAGAGGGGACCCACTGGAACAGCTATTGGGAGACATATGGTAGCCTCCCATCACGGCCATCCATCGTGTTCTATATTGTGTTGTTTTACCTCTTAGTGACCCTTTTTTCACCGATGGGCTAAATGACCAGGTCACAAGGACCCCAAAGGTTCAGAGCAATTTTGGGGAGGGGACCCACTGGAACAGCTGTTGGGAGACAGTTGATATCCTCCCGTCAAGGCCATCCAGTTTGTTCTTTAAGGTGCAACAGTATGGCTTTCCCGCACACAGAGCCACAGCTTAAGGTCCTACCCTACAGACGGCGGCCTTTTCAAGCCCATCGGTGTCCCCCTACTGACAATAGGGCAGGGCACGGAGTTTTTCGGAGATAAATCTCAACGCTGACCCAGCTGCGACTCGAACCTGGAAACTGTAGATTATGAGCATTGTGCGCTACAGATTGATCCACCCCCGCCCCAAATCAGAGGAATTATGACAAAAAATACTACAACTGAGTCGTTAAATATATGGGATTATAAAAAAAAACATTCTCTGAAAGTGGCCCCGTGTGCGGGAGAGCCATACCCTGTGCACGTTAAAGAACACGCTGGATAGCCTTGACGGGAGGCTACCATCCGTCTCCCAACAGCTGTTCCAGTGGGTCCCCTCCCTCAACCTTCTCTGAGCCTTCGGGGTCCATGTGACCAGGCCATTTAGCCCATGGTGTGCAAAAATGTGCTGCTCAGAGGTAAAACAACCCAAACAACAACTCTTCACGGCCATCATACATTGAAACCAGGGGAATGGAATCTCACCTCACTTTCCATTCCTGATTAAAACTTCATTATGTTCCATTTGTAAAGGATTATTTGTTTTACCTTTGAGTGTATTTTTGCACGCAAACAATCACTAATAGTTCAAACAACTTGATAATTTGCTGAAAACTTTGGTTTCTTCCTGAGCTGGATTCGAACTCACAACTCTCAGAAGCATGCCAGACGTCGTAACCACTAGGTCATCAAAGACTAACCGCTTCTTTCAGCTACGTAATATACAAGCATTCCGAACATTTTGTTTCTTCGCCACTGGCGCCATCTATGTCGCGAAACGAGCAACAAAGCTACCTCCCTGACATACTTCTGGGATAAGTGGGTTCTAATTTCACTCAGGACAAAAACAATTTTTTTTAGCAAAATTATTTCAAATGTTTCTTGTCGAGAGGACATTTCTTATGATACTTTATTACTGAACCCCTAAGAAGTTATTAGAAAATAAGAAGTTGGGCCCTCACATATACAGGGGCGGGGGTGGCTCAGTCGGTAGCGCGCCAGGCTCGTAATCTGTAGTTCCCAGGTTCGAGTCCCAGCTGGGTCAGCGTTGAGATTTATCTCCGCAAAATTCCCCGCCCTGCCCACGGTCAGTAGGGGACACCGATGGGCTTGGAAAGGCCGCAGTCCGTCGGATGGGACGTTAAGCCGTGGCCCCGTGTGCGGGAGAGACATACCATGTGCACGTTAAAGAACACGCTGGATGGCGTTGACGGGAAGCTACCATCTGTCTCCCAACAGCTGTTTCAATGGGTCCCCTCCCCCGACCTTCTCTGAGCCTTCGGGGTCCATGTGACCTGGCCATTTATCCCATGGTGTGCAAAAAAGTGCCGCTCAGAGGTAAAACAACCCAACCCTCACATATACATCTTTCAAACGCTTTCAAAAAATATTTAGGAGGGCTTTTTTTTTTTAATTTACTTTCCAAGAAGTGAAATTTAATAAATATTTCAATTATCATATATTAATTAAAAAAACATATATTAATGTATTAATAAAATTCTATAATTTTTTTATAAGAAACTAATAAAAAGTTTTCAGTTAGAATGGAACTAAAAGCAAAATAATTTATGAATATAAATAAAATAATAATAATAGTCCTCTTTAGTAAAATAATTTTTTAAAGAGGATTATATCAACATATTTTTGGGAAAATTTAAAACAAACTACTGATGTTTTATGCAATAAATAAATAAATAAATAAATAAAATAATAAATAATAAATGAAAAAAATAAATTTAATTAATTAAATTAAAAACTAATAAAAAGTTACAAATATAAAAATTATAAAAATGAAAATAATTTAATTTAATGAATTAATTAATTAATAAAATAATAATTAATAAATAAAATATAAATTAATAAATTAAACTAAGAAACTAATAAAAAGTTTTCAGTTAGAATGGAAGTAAAAGTAAAATAATTTATTAAAGAGGACTATGTCAACATATTTTTGGGAAAATTTAAAACAAACTACTGATTTTTTTCAATATATATATATAACGATCGCTTTAATTATAATACTAAATTAATTTAAAATAAAAAATTTTAGGTATTCCCTTGAACCGGCGTTGACATTTAACTTTGCATTATAATATATTGATTAGTTGTTGTATGGCATATGTCGCAAGCGGATCCATGTGTAATGGTCTGCATGGGCCTGTCTTAAAATAAAAACCTGTGTCCCCCTCCCACGCCCTCTATTGGTAACGGAAAATTCATTTTTGCGGTTGTAAACCTCTTGCCAACACACTGTATCACAAAAATTTAAGATTTCTCCCACACACAAATCGTTAGCAAACATTCTTTTTAAATTTTAGGAATTTTCCAAAATTTTCCACCGTTAGAGGGCGCTATTAAGGCTTTTGATAGATCGGGAAAATACAGATAGTAATATTTCAACAAAATTAATCGAACCAAAAAGAAAAGTATTTTTTTAAATTATTTATAAAGGCCGAAAAAAAAAAGTTAAATGCATAGATCCTGATCTAAAATAAATAAACAAATAAATAAAGGGATGAGGGGGATGGAAATCCATTGCAATATAATATTTCCTTCTCCGTTTTGCAGGTCTTTTAAAAATATGTTCAAAAATGCATTAATTTGATCATTTTTTGCCTCTCTTACCATTAATAGAATTTTCAGGGGGAGGGTCATGGGGGAAAATCCAGTAGACTCTGCTTTGGTCGAACGCCTGCTGATGACGGAGATGCAGACGACGGAGTGAAAACATTAGCTTGTTTTTTCTGAAACCGAGATTTTAATTCGTTTTGTAGCAGAACTGACTGTACTGATTTTATGAAAAGAATTCATACGATCTACGTCACTTGCGACCTTCATTACACCACCTAATGTTCATCGTATTAATTTTGCAGCACCCCAAAAAACAGATGCCAAAAGAGAAGAATTAAAAAAGGGAAAAACAATTAGTGTCTGGAAAAAGAAAAAAAAAATTCATGCACCAAACTGTTTCCTTTTATACACAACCACAAATGTAGATATTTTTTATTAACGGTTCTTTGCAAGCTTGCATTTTGTGTCTCGCGTGGAAGAGCCGCTATTCCTTAATCGGCTTAGCCCCGCCTAGGGTCCACACACTCTCAGACAGCCGAGCCAAAAAGCTCTCTCTCTCTGACGTCACCAGTAACGTTCACCAAAGAGCTTTGAGCGTTTGCTCCTCGGCGATAGCCATTGTTGTACACGAGAAATGATCGACCGACGATTTCCATCCCACCGCCTGCAACTTCAAATATCTCTGGAATTTGTGTGTGGTAACTGCTGCACGCATCGGGCGTCATCAACAATACGCGTGTGCACGGGTGAGCGGAGGCTTTGAAGTGCGAGCGAGCTTTATCTGTCAGATCACGAGGACCAATTGATTAGTGAGATACTTCGGAGCGTATTCGATTTTCTGCGGCCGAAACGAAAAATAACGATGTTCAGACGATTCGTGAAAAATAACGATGTTCAAACGATTCCTTGAGCTTTTGTTATTTATTCACAGTGAATAATTAACAATGTATTTATAGTGAAGACACAATGTTAAAGTTGTAGGTAATTTTTTAACACAGAACTTTCAAATTTAATAGCAAAGTAACGGTCTCAAGTAGGAATTTGATTAGAACCGATTAGAACGTTGACAGACAACATTCAAAAGAAATGAATATTAATTGCCAATTTTATTCTTTCAAAGAGAAGCAAATAAACAATACTAATTATCAATTAATTCTTACAGGCATTAATAAATATATTTATAGTGAAGTATTAATTAACATCGATAAAATTCTTTACTGCTTTTAGGATGAATCTTGATAAATATGTTATTTTCGGACACACGTTAAAGTTCTAGGTATATTTATGGCAACGTTTTCAAGTTTAATAAGAAAGTGATGTTTCCTAGTCAGAATTTCATTAGAAAGTTGTCAGGAAACATTCAAATGACATGAAATTTGAATATCGATTTTTTCCTCTGAAAAGAAGGAAGTAAACAAATTTTCTCTACTAATTCCTGCAACGTATTTCCTCAATAATTAATTCTTAGGCGGTTTGCATGCTACTTCAAATAACTGACAAAAATTGAATAGCTGCTGAAAATTTCTACAGTTTAAATCCGAAAAGTGTGAAGAAAACGTGAGATACGTGGAAAATATGTGCATCTTTCCTAAGGACCAAGGTAAAATGACGTTTCAAGCATATTTTGCTCTATTTTATAAATAATTAACCAAAATCGTCTGTCTGACGGTTTATAGACATTCAATTCTGTTTCTAGAGAAAATTTAAAAATCCTTTTTGGAGTTGATAGATTTTGATAAAAGATTACGATTCGCATTTTCAGAATCTCCCAATAACTTTAAATAACGCCTCCTAACGGCGGAAAAATTTGCGAAAGACGAAGCTTTAAACGAATATTGCAAAATATCTATTTTTAATATTTATAACAGAAATTTGAAATTTTGGTGGTAGAGTAAGATAGTCACAAAGTTTATATTGTCTTCAACGATTTGTACATTTACCCTTAGGGGGGCGTGTGAAACACAATTCTTTTAGAGGTCCTGTATAGTTAGAGGCTGGCCATCTCGGTGATTCACTGCCATTGATTTGAGTCACGTGGTTCATGGGCGCCATGTTTTGTGTTACCAAGTAGTTACCGAGTTAGTGTATGTACCAAGTTAGTTTTAATTTACTCGGTACACACACTAACTGTACCGAGTAAACTTAACTATAATTATTTGTATATAAAATTATAACAACTTCTGAGTTGTTATAATTTTATATACTTCTACTGCATTTTTTGCTTATAAAAGCTTTCATATTTTATCAATGCCTCATTGAGCAGCATTTGGATATAAAAATTCTATTCATAGAAATAAATTAATGAATTATTTTTCCAAGAAGATGGAAATTGGTTGCAAAAGTGAAACATAATAACTGAGAACCAAAAAATAATTTCTTTCAAGGTGCGTTTGAAAAATGAGCTAATGTTTTCACTTTGTCGTTTGCCTATGCCAATATTTTTTCGTCTGTCTGTCTGTCCATCTATAGACAATCAACTTTTTTTTACTTTTAGAGGAAAATCAAAAATTCTTTTTGAGTTGGATAGGTGCCGAACAAATATTTCGATTTGCAATTTTGAAAAATTTCAATAGCTTTAATAGCGGCCTCTAGCGGTGGAAAAAGATGGAAAATGCTAAAATTTCGAACGAATATTGCAAACAAACTATTTACACTAGAAATTTGAAATTTTGGTAGTAGAGTGTTATGTTCAGAAGGTTTAGAATGACAACAAGACTTTGCCCGTCTTAGCCAAAGGGAGGGGGGTTAAAATGAAACTTTTTTTATTTTAAGAGATGAATGAAACAACCTCTTTTTTTTTAGTTTTACAGGTACTAACAATCTATTGATACAGTATTTACATTTTTCGAATACCCATTAGTCGGAATTCCCACTGTTAGAAAGTACTAAAGGCGATAAATAGAACTCGAAAAGCGGCCTCTAGCGGCGGAAAAAAAGCTGGAAAATACCAAAACTTTAAACGAATATTGCAAATGATGTATTTATGCTAGAAACTTAAATTTTTGGCAATAGAGTGTAATGGTTAAGTGGTTTACACTAAAATTAACGATCTGTCCCGTTGGTAAAATTAAACTTTTCTACTTTAAGAGATAAATGAAAAATTTCTTTTGTGTTTTACAGGTTCTAATAAAATATTAATTGTTTATTTTACCAGTTAGGCAGTAGTTCGAATTTCCACTGTTAGAAGGTACTGAAAGTATGAAACAACTAGAAGAACACATATCGCCTCTGGCATATATGGGAATCTCATTTTCAAACAGAATGAAGTTCTTCCTTTGCCTACTTTTTCACTCCTTAAAAATTTTAATTATGGATGTTCGGGTTGGATTGTTTTACCTCTGAGCGGCACTTTTTTGCACACCATGGGCTAAATGGCAGGTCACATGGACCCCGAAGGCTTAAAGAAGGTTGGGGGAGGGGACCCACTGGAACAGCTGTTGGGAGGCAGATGGTAGCGTCCCGTCAAGGTCATCCAGCGTGTTCTTTAACGTGCACAGGGTATGACTCTCCCGCACACGGAGCCACGGCTTAACGTCCCATCCGACAGACGGCGGCCTTTCCAAGCCCATCGGTGTCCCCTACTGACCGTGGGCAGGGCGGGGAATATGGATGTTCGTGTTGCTTATCTGTTGCGGTCCCGCCATCCTCATGGACCTTCTACTATGGCGTATAAACTCATTTGTTTTTTAATGTATGATGGGGGGTAAAATACATATAAATAAATAAATACCCCCTCAAGCAGCTGCTTGCCACAGAGGTCTACTGTGGCATATAAACTGACAGGTCCACAGAGCCTGTCAGTTTATATGCTACAGTAGGAGATCTGTGAGGATGGCAGGACCTCAGCAGAAAAACGACACGCACATCCATGCCTAATCCGGGGCTCGAACCCAGGTCCCTTACATCAGTAGCCAAGCGTGCTAACCACTCGGCCACGGGACGGCTCTACTCATATAGGGCATCATAAATTCTTTTGTTTTAAGCAAGTGAAACATTTCAATTTCGTTCCATGTTGTATGCATTCGGCCAGCAAGCAGTACAGTCGCTCAAAAAAGTATCCGAATACTATGATTGATTATAGAATTCAGAAAAAATATCTGGCAACGATTTTTTTTTTAGAAATTAGTGATCTGGCAACCTTCGTGTCACTTTGAGAACTAAATTGCACGGTCTGGTTGGACCTCCGTAGCCCATGGATGCTTGAGGATGATGATCACCGAGATCTTCAATTTATGTCTAGTGACTTTCTTCCGTAAAAACGTTTGGTAGATTTGAATGTGGCTATTCGTTCACTTAAAATGAAAGTGTCCGGACACTTTTTGCAATACATTGCATCTTCAGTAACATTCTTCTTTAAAAATCGTATTAAAGAAGTTATTGAACTCTGAATGGGATTATCTATCACATTCAGTTGGGTTGTTTTACCTCTGAGCGGCACTTTTTTACACACCATGGGCTAAATGGCCAGGTCACAAGGAACCCGAAGGCTCAGAGAAGGTTGGGGAAGGGGACCCACTGGAACAGCTGTTGAGACACAGATGGTAGCCTCCCGTCAACGCCATCCAGCGTGTTCTTTAATTTTGGATTGTTTTACTTATGAACAGCGCTTTTTTCACACAATGGGCTAAATGGCAAGGTCACATGGAACCCGAAGGCTCAGAGAAGGTTGGGGGAAGGGACCCATTGCAACAGCTGTTGAGAGACAGATGGTAGCCTCCCGTCAAGGCCATCCTGCGTGTTCCTTAATTTTGGATTGTTTTACTTATGAACAGCGCTTTTTTGCACACCATGGGCTAAATGGCCAGGTCACAAGGACCCCGAAGGCTCAGAGAAGGTTGGGGGAAGGGACCCACTGAAACAGCTGTTGAGAGACAGATGGTAGCCCCCCGTCAAGGCCATCCAAAGTGTTCTTTAAAGTTGGGTTGTTTTACCTCTGAGCTGCACTTTTTTGCACACCATGGACTAAATGGCCAGGTCACAAGGACCCCGAAGGCTCAGAGAAGGTTGGGGGAAGGGATCCACTGGAACAGCTGTTGGGAGACAGATGGTAGACTCCCGTCAAGGCCATCCAGCGTGTTCTTTAAAGTTGGGTTGTTTTACCTCTGAGCTGCACTTTTTTGCACCCCATGGAGTAAATGGCCAGGTCACAAGGACCCCGAAGGCTCAGAGAACGTTGGGGGAGGGGACCCACTGGAAAAGCTGTTGGGAGACAGATGGTAGCCTCCCGTCAAGGCCATTCAGCGTGTTCTTTAAAGTTGGGTTGTTTTACCTCTGTGCGGCACTTTTTTGCACACCATGGACTAAATGGCCAGGTCACAAGGACCCCGAAGGCTCAGAGAAGGTTGGGGGAGGGGACCCACTAGAACATCTGTTGGGAGACAGATGGTAGCCTCCCGTCAAGGCCATCCAGCATGTTCTTTAAAGTTGGGTTGTTTTGCCTCTGAGCGGCACATTTTTGCACACCATGGGCTAAATGGCAAGGTCACAAGGACTCCAAAGGCTCAGAGAAGGTTGGGGGAGGAGACCCACTGGAACAGCTGTTGGGAGACAGATGGTAGCCTCCCGTCAAGGCCATCCAGCGTGTTCTTCAAAGTTGGGTTGTTTTACCTCTGAGCGGCACTTTTTTGCACACCATGAAATAAATGGCCAGGTCACAAGGACCCCGAAGGCTCAGAGAAGGTTAGGGAAGGGACCTACTGGAACAGCTGTTGGGAGACAGATGGTAGCCTCCCGTCAAGGCCATCCAGCGTATTCTTTAAAATTGGGTTGTTTTTCCTCTCAGCTGCACTTTTTTGCACACCATGGACTAAATGGCAAGGTCACAAGGACCCCGAATGCTCAGAGAAAGTTGGGGGAGGGGACACACTGGAACGACTGTTGGGAGACGGATGGTAGCCTCCCGTCAAGGCCATCCAGCGTGTTCTTTAAAGTGCTCAGGGTATGGCTCTCCCGCACACGGGGCCACGGCTTAACCTCCCATCCAACGGACGGCGGCCTTTCCAAGTCCATCGCTGTCCCCTACTGACCGTGGGCAGGGCAGGAACCTCTTCGGAGATAACTCTCAAAGCTGGCCCAGCTGGGACTCGAACCTGGGAACTGCAGGTTAAGAGCCTGGCGCGATTACCGACTGAGCCACCCCTATCACATTCAGAGTTCAGTATCGATTCAGTATATATCAACAGATATCATAGAACTGTTGCCATTTTTTGTCCAGCATTTCTATATTTACACACATTTTAATTTACTTTATTTCACCATTGCATTTAATTTATTACGATATTGTGCTGCTCTTCCAAATTAATGCGGTTTATCCGAAAAAAAAACTTGTTTTTCGAAATGGGTTGTTTGTTTGAAAAATCTAAAATGTGTCTGAACTGTCTGCAAAAAATATTTCACTAATAAAAAACACATTGAATAAAAACGTTTGCTAATTAGCGGTGGAAAACTGCAACCTCTTATAGTGCATCGCTTCAAACATCGCTTCAAGAAAAAAAAAAGGAAAAAAAAAACTAATTGCTCACTAATTACCACTAAATTAAAAAAAAATAAATTTGAAGTACGTTACGAAGTGTTTAATGATGACCACAGACAAAGATTTTTCAGCGCTACAGCGTTGTAAAAGTTTCGAAATTCTTTTGCGTGTTAAAATCGAGTTGGGTTGGGTTGTTTTACCACTGAGCGGCACTTTTTTGCACACCATGGGCTAAATGGCCAGGTCACATGGACCCCGAAGGCTTAAAGAAGGTTGGGGAAGGGGACACATTGGAAGAGCGGACGGGAGGCTACCATCTGTCTCCCAATTGGGAGACAGATGGTAGCCTCCCGTCAAGACCATCCAGCGTGTTCTTTAATATACACAGGGAATGTCTCTCCTAAGATCGATTGTTTTATCTCTTAGTAGAACTTTTTTTGCACACAATGGGCTAAATGGCCAGGTCACAAGGAACCCGGAGTCTCAGAGAAGGTTGGGGGAAGGGACC
This sequence comes from Ryuthela nishihirai, assembly GCA_038380435.1. Taxonomy (NCBI): domain Eukaryota; kingdom Metazoa; phylum Arthropoda; class Arachnida; order Araneae; family Heptathelidae; genus Ryuthela; species Ryuthela nishihirai. The sequence goes on from JAWZYU010000006.1 coordinate 93,987,640, forward strand.
CACTGAAACAGCTGTTAGGAGACAGATGGTAGCCTCCCGTCAAGGCCATCCAGCGTGTTCTTTAACGTGCACAGGGTATAGCTCTCCCGCACACGGGGCCACGGCTTAACGTCCCATCCGACGGACGGCGGCCTTTCCAAGCCCATCGGTGTCCCCTACTGACCGTGGGCAGGGCGGAGAATTTTGCGGAGATAAATCTCAACGCTGACCCAGCTGGGACTCGTACCTGGGACCTACAGATTACGAGCCTGGCGCGATACCGACTGAGCCACCCCCGCCCCATGTTAAAATCGAAATCGTTATGAACACTGTCCTGCGATACCTACGCTCTTGTTTGGTGATGGCTTTCTTTGGGCTTAGGTTGCTCAGTCGATAGCGTGTCAAGCTCGTAATCTGCAGTTCCCAGGTTCGAATCCCACCTGTATCTCGCCCTCTCGTCGGTGAGTAGGGGACACCGATGGTCTTGGAAAGGAAGTCGTCCGTCGGATGCGACGTTACGCCGTAGTCCGTGTGCAGGATAGACATACCTTTTGCACGTTAAAGAACACTCTCAACGGCCTTGACGGGTAGGCTACCATCTGTCTCCCAACAACTCTTCCAGTGGGTCCCAGCCCCCATCCTTCTCTGAGCCTTCGGGGTTATTGTGACCTAGTCATTTAGCCCATGGTGTGCAAAAAAGTACCGCTCAGAGGTAAAACAACCCATCCAAGGAGAGCCATAACCTGTGCACTTTAAAGATCACGCTGGATGGCCTTGACGGGAGGCTACCATCTGTCTTGTAACAGCTGTTCCAGTGGGTCCCCTCACCCAACCTGCTCTGAGCCTTCGGGGTCCTTGTGACCTATCCATTTACCCATTGTGTGTAAAAAGTGCCTCTCAGTGATAAAAGAACCCAAAATCTCTCTTTCAAGGATTGTGTTGGGTTGTTTTGCCTCTGAGCGACACCCTTTTGCAAACAATGGGCTAAATGGCCAGGTCACAAGGACCCCGAAGGCTCAGACAAGGTGGGGGAAGGGACCCACTGGATCAGTTGTTGAGAGACAGATGGTAGCCTCCCGTCAAGGCCATCCAACGTGTTCTTCAACTTTGGATTGTTTTACTTATGAACAGCAGTTTTTTGCACACAATGGGCTAAATGGCCAGGTCACAAGGATCCCGAAGGCTCAGAGAAGGTTGGGGGAGGGGATCCACTGGAAGAGCTGTTGGGAGACAGATGGTAGCCTCCCGTCAAGGCCATCCAGCACAAGCTATGGCTCTCCCGCACACGGTGCCACGGCAGTGTTCTTTAACGTGCACAAGCTATGGCTCTCCCGCACACGGGGCCCCGGCTTAACGTCCCATCCGACGGACGGCGGCCTTTCCAAGCCATTCGGTGTCCCCTACTCACCGTGGGCAGGGCGGGAGAATTTTGCGGAGCTAAGTCTCATCGCTGACCCAGCCGGGACTCGAACCTAGGAACTGCAGATTACGAGCCTGGCGCGCTACCGACTGAGCCACCCCAGCCCGCATCTCTTTCAAGACGACAAAATTTTAAAACTTTCCTAACGCCAAGCCGCACTCTGTATGTCCATACGCCTGAAGTTTGCTTCATTCACTAATGAAGTGTTGTTATTGCCATGGCATTGGCTGTGCCCATATCTCGCGCATTTCAAATGAACGTGAGAGTGAGCTTATCCTTCACGCGGTCACGGTTAAACCATCGCGAAACTCGAACTGGCGAAAAGGGCTCGGTGATAATTACAGATAATTAACTGATGCGTAATAAAGAGGCGGAGAACTAAATGAAATGAGGTGTTGCCATAGCAACGGGAGACAAGTCATAGCTCGCGGGCAACGGAGGAGGTGAACGTTTGGAGTAGGGGGGGGAGTGGATCGCATGTCGTCTCCGCGAGATTTATCCGTTTACTACTTCAACGGATGGTTGGCGACTCAATGTTCGATGCCCTAAGAGTCTGCTTCAAAATTTACGGGAGTATAGTGTTGCCACCTCCGCTAATTAAAATAAGTTGCAGTTAAGAGTCCATGCTAGTTCCATAAATAAATAAATAAATAAATTGTCCCTCAAGAAGCTGCTTGCCCGGTGTTTTTTATTTGTATAATATTTATATTTTATATATTTATTTTTTTACGCCGCCCCATTTTTAATTTGTATGAGGAAAGTTTTTTTTTTTCGGACAAGATATATACGACGTTTTAAGTTGGGTTGGGTTGTTTTATCTCTTGGTAGCATTTTTTTTGCACACAATGGGCTAAATGGCCAGGTCACATGGACCCCGAAGGCTCTGAGAATTTTGGGAGAGGGGACCCACTGGAACAACTGTTGGGAGACGGATGGTAGCCTCCCGTCAAGGCTATCCAGTGTATTTTTTAATATTGTGTTGTTTTATCTCTGAGTGACACTTTTTTGCACACAATGGGCTAAATGGCCAGGTCACACGGACCCCGAAGGCTCTGAGAATTTTGAGAGAGGGGACCCACTGAAACAGCTGTTGGGAGACATATGGTAGCCTCTCGTCAAAGCCATCCAGCGTGTTCTTTAATATTCAGAGGGTATAACTCTCCTAAGATGGGTTGTTTTACCACTTAGTAGAATTTTTTTCCACACAATGGGCTAAATGGGCAGGTCACATGGACCCCGAAGGCTCAGAAAAGGTTGGGGGAGGGGACCCACTGGAACAGCTGTTGGGAGACAGATGGTAATCTCCCGTCAAGGCCATCCAGCGTGTTCTTTAACGTGCACAAGGTATGGCTCTCCCGCACACTGGGTCACGGCTTAACATCCCATCCGACGGACGGCGTCCTTTCCAAGCCCATCAGTGTCCCCTACTGACCGTGGGCAGAGCGGGGAATTTTGAGGATATATATTTCAACAGTGACCCAGCTGGGACTCAAAGTGAGGTGATTTAAAGTACAGTCGCTCATAAAAGTATCCGAACACTGCCTTTTCGTGGTGCAGACCGTTAGTACCTTTCAAAAGAGATACTCTCTTGTGGAAGTGAACGGAAGGGGAGGGCTGCCAGATTAGTGTGGCCTACTGATCTGGACAACTATGGCTACTTTTCTTTTTTTTCTACCCTGCTGAGGAGTGGTCAACCACACAGGGTCCTGGTGCTGACCATATAAACTTACTGGACTGGACAGATATATGGCTCTGAGCTTGATTATGGATCCTGATTTTGCTGCACTGGTGGGCTTCTGTGGAGGGAAAATCTTCCGCTGTGTTTTCTGTTTATTTGTGGGTTGAGAGCCCCAAGTGAATAGATTCGCAGGATATGTTTATCAGCTGGTGGATAATCCTGAGCAGAGGTCATCGCAGGCACCTGAACTCTTTGCTTCTATTGGCATCTTCAAATTCTACATTGGAGGAAGTCTTCCAGTGTAGATGGCTTCAGCCTTTAGTGGTGGGGGAACGGGTCTTTGCCCCATGTCTGCGATTAGGGGGCTGTTTGATATTGTCGGCATTCCCTTTCTCAATAAACATAGTTTCTTTAAACATCCCACTAACCATTTTCTCTCCATAGGTAGTTGGAATGTGAGGACTCTGCATAGAGCTTTTTCTCTTGATGTCCTCACACAAGAATTCCACCGTTATAATTTAGATATTCTCGGCTTGCAAGAGACCAGATGGACAGATAAAGGTCAGATTCTTAAAAATAATCTTAAATTTCTCTTTTCAGGGAGGGACGACAATAAGCATCACCAAGGCGTGGGTCTGCTTCTCAGCAGACACGCTAGTGATGTTCTTCTAGGATATGAGTGCATTAATGAAAGGTTTCTTACAGCAAAATTTCAGACAAGCGTTAAAGACTTGAATGTTATCTGCTGTTATGCCCCCACTGAGGATGCCGATGAGGATGAGAAGGATAGGTTTTATGAACAACTTCAGGATATTTTGAATTCTGTCAAGAAAGGAGATATTACCCTTGTTCTTGGTGACTTCAATGCCAAAGTTGGTACTGACTCTGACCTTTGGGGAGGGGTGATTGGCCCTTTTGGTATTGGTAGCTGCAATGGCAATGGGCAACGTCTCCTACAGGTAAGTAAACTCAATGGTTTCAGAATAACTAACACATATTGCAAACACCGCGACATACATAAGTACACATGGGTTTCACCTGATGGGCTGCATAGGAATATGATTGATTATATATTAATTAACAACAAATGGGCTAGTTCTGTTAGAAATACCAGGGCATATAGGGGAGCTGAAATTGGATCTGACCATTACCTTGTTAAAAGTGTGTTGCAACTTAAAATTAAAAAGTGTTGTGCTAAGGTTAAAAAATTTGCTTTTAATACTGAAGTTCTGAAAGACCTAGTTATAGCCAAAGCTTACCATGATAGGTTACTTAGTCATTATGACAGTCATAGTATGCTTACTACTGAAGTTGAGGAAGAATGGGATCATTTTAAACAGGCTTTTTTGGAAACTAACAGTACTCTTTTAGGAAAAAAGGAGCAGAAGAGACAGAATTATCTGAGTGATAAGGCACTTGAGCTTATTTCGGAAAGAAAGAACTGCAGGAATGTCCTTAATCAATACCCTATTAGTACTAATAGAAAGCATTACAGAGAACTTAATAAACGTGTAAAAAATCAGTTAGCTGCTGATAAGAATCTTTGGCTTGATGGTTTCGATGACAAAGCCGAGGAAGCAGATATGACAGCACAACAGCAGAGAGCTGTACCAGATAGTTAATGTTTTGTGTGGTAGAAAACGAACAGGTATACAGGGATTGAAGGATAAACAAGGTAAGGTTATAGAAGGTGAGGATTCTGTCATGGCTAGGTGGGCTGAGCATTTCAGTGATATTCTAAACAATGCTGTTAGTTCTATTCCCATTGTTTGCAATGATGATAGATGCATTGGTGGCTTTAATGTTGGCCCTATAACACAATCTGAAGTTATTTTGGCTGTTTCTAAACTTAAACTTCATAAATCCCCAGGGGTAGATGAAATTACTACGGAAATGCTTAGAGCTGGGAATGTTTCGGTTACCACTTGGATGACTGAAATTCTGAATATCTTTTATGATAAAGGCATGGTTCCTAAGGATTTTACCAGAGCTATTGTTATCCCTATTTTCAAAAAAGGTGATCGCAGTTCTTGTGATAACTATAAGGGTATTAGCCTACTCTCTGTTCCAGGTAAAGTTCTTTCCATGATTGTGCTTAATATAATTAAGAATCTGGTTGACAGTCAATTGCGTGATGAGCAACGTGGATTCAGAAGTGGTAGAGGATGTGCGGATCAGATATTTTCACTTAGGCAGATTCTTGAGAAATGTTTAGAGTTTCAGAAACCTTTGGTTGCTAGCTTTGTTGATTTCAAAAAGGCTTTCGACTCTGTTGATCGTCATAATTTGTGGTTGATTGTGAAATCATATGGTATACCAGACAAGTTAGTTAACATAATGAAAGCTCTCTATAATAGCACTGAGTCGTGTGTGAGAGTTGGTAAGGCTTGTAGCAATTGGTTTAGCATTACGTCTGGTGTTCGACAAGGGTGCATTTTGTCTCCTTTTCTCTTTAGTTTGGTTATTGATTATGTTATGCGAAATTCACTTCAAGGGAAAGATTTTGGCCTTAAATGGGCTGGAGATACAAAAATTTCTGGTTTAGATTATGCTGATGATTTAGCCCTTTTGGCAAATGATGTTGATGAGATGAACTCTTTCATTCGAGCTGTTGATGAGACTGGTAGTAGAGTAGGTTTGTTTATAAACAGAGAGAAAACTAAAGTGATGAAAATTGGTCAGGCAGGCTGTGATTCAGTTAATCTGAATGGTTGCATTCTTGAGCAGGTGTCACAGTTTAATTATCTTGGGAGCTATGTAACAGATAATGGTGATGTGCGGCATGAGATTAACAGACGTATAGGGATTGCTGCCGGGACTTTTAAGAATCTATGGAGAGTGTGGAGAAATAGGCGTATACACCTAAAGACTAAAATTAGGCTGTATAATAGTTTGGTTCTTTCTAGGGTTAGTTATGGTAGTGAAACTTGGACACTTTGTAAACAAGATAACAGGAAACTAGATGCTTTTGATTCCAGATGCTTACGCAGTATCTTGGGCATTAGGTGGTTCAACTTTGTAACTAATGATGAGGTTAGGCAAAGGAGTTTGCAGCCTCCTTTAAGCAGCATATTTTGCAGAGAGAGACTCCGTTGGTTTGGCCATGTTGCCCGTATGAATAATTATAGATTGGCGAATAGGGTTATGAACAGTGTACCTAAAGGCCTCAGAAAGAAGGGGAGACCTAGGATGCGGTGGGCAGACAATGTCAAACAGGACCTTGTTAGAATTGGTGTGCAGTGGCCAGATGCAGTAGATGTAGCTCAGGATAGACTTGCTTGGAGAACTAAATTGCACGGTCTGGTTGGACCTCCGTAGCCCATGGCTGCTTGAGGATGATGATGATGATGATGATGATGATTACAAAATTCATAAAAAATATCTGGCAAGAATTTTTTTTTAGAAATTTGTGATCTGGCAACTTTCGAGTCACGTGACACGAAGGTTACCAGATCACTAATTTCAAAAAAAAAAAAAAAAAAATCGTTGCCAGATATTTTTTTCCTGAATTCTGTAATCAACCATAGTGTTCGGATATTTCTTTCAACGACTGTACATGTCGACTGATTATTTTAATCCTAGAGAATATATCTTTCCCCCGGTCTCGCGAACCAGTAAGTTTGTTCTACTCGTCTCTGTATTTCCATATCCAGATCAAAAGACAAAGCCTTTCACGAATAGGCCACGGACGACAATCACTCTTTGTGACATGAGTGACATTAACCGTTAACCGCAGATGACGTCATCGCAAGGTCTGTGACGTCAAGGGCATGCAAATATGAGTGCGAGAACATTAGATAACAGACGATTCACGTTTGCACTGCCTGACTACAGGCTTGGCTGGAATTAATTTCGTATCCTTGAAATTAATAAACGTTGGAATCTCAAATGAGAGGTTCTCCCATCGTAATTACGAACTCCAAATGTCTCTTCATAATTGCGATCCATTCGAGAAGCAATTAGGCTTAATAACTCTAAATGTTTCGCTGGGGGCTTTTGTTTGTGATGCGTCGTTGTGAAGTTTTGGTTTTTTCTGAGTGGACGTTGAAACGAAGCATCTGACGAAACTCGGAAAAACCGACACTTACCGAAAGGAACGTTGGTCTGGGTTGTTTTACCTATTAGGGACACTTTTTTGCACACAATGGGCTAAATGGGCACGTCACAAGGACCCCGAAGGCTCAGAGAAAGTTGGGGGAGGGGACCCACTGGAACAGCTGTTCGGAGACAGATGGTCGCCTCCCGTCAAGGCCATCCAACGTGTTCTTTAACGGATTGTTTTACTTATGAACAGCGCTTTTTTACACACAATGGGCTAAATGGCCAGGTCACATGGACCCCGAAGGTTAAGAGAAGGTTGGGGGAAGGGACCCACTGGAACAGCTGTTGGGAGATAGATGGTAGCCTCCCGTCAAGGTCATCCAGGGTGTTCTTTAATATTCACAGGGTATGACTCTCCTAGGATGTGTTGTTTTACCTCTTAGTAGCACTTTTTTGCACACCATGGGCTAAATGGCCAGGTCACAAGGACTCCGAACACTCAGAGAAGTTTGGGGGAGGGGTCCCACTGGAACAGCTGTTGGGAGACAGAAATGGGGGAGTCCGGAAAAAATTACGGATGAGGTTACGAACCAAGGGTCACGGGAGTTTGCGATCGATGGGGGGTGGGGGTAGTTTAATAAAGGGGGACGGCACTGATTAATTAAATATGAGATATAAATTATTAATAAGGGGAATTGTGGAGCCGTGGTCGATGACGTCGGAAAAAAGCTATGGGTCTTGGTGGAAATTACGATTGAGTTGTTATCCAATAGCATATGTTATATGTCCATTATTATTATCTGCAATTTAACTGAATAATATAATTTCAGATTAATACATCACTGGTGGGAGGTATTCTTTTTGACATTGCACGACTTCGGTCTTAAAACAGTTTGAGTTCTCACCAATGTGATTGATAATGATCTGTCACCGCCTTGAAACACATGGGTGGCGGATCCCACAGGATGAACATTGGCCCGCCACTGATCCAGAACTCTCGTTATCCTTCTACTTACATCCCACCCCACACTGACACTAAATTCTAAGACTCCCCCCGAAAATAAATCCTGTTTACATACCTGAGTCAATTTCAACATGGATATAATCAAGCTCAACGTAAGAAGGAATATATCTAAGTTCAAGAATGAAGCGAAGATGGCGTGATAAATAGGGGATAGGGTTGGGTTGTTTTACCTCTGAGCGGTAAGAAGGAATATATCTAAGTTCAAGAATGAAGCGAAGATGGCGTGATAAATAGGGGATAGGGTTGGGCTGTTTTACCTCTGAGCGGTAAGAAGGAATATATCTAAGTTCAAGAATGAAGCGAAGATGGCGTGATAAATAGGGGATAGGGTTGGGTTGTTTTACCTCTGAGCGGCACTTTTTTGCACACCATGGGCTAAATGGCCAGGTTACAAGGACCCCGAAGGCTCAGAGAAGGTTGGGGGAGGGGATCCACTGTAACAGCTATTGGGAGACAGAGGGTAGCATCTCGTTAAGGCCATCCAGCGTGTTCTTTAACGTGCACAGGGTATGGCTCTCCAGCACACAGAGACACGGCTTAAAGTCACATCCGACGGACGGCGGCCTTTCCAAGCCCAATGACTGTGGGCAGGGCGGGGAGTTTTGCGGAGACGTCTCAACGCTGACCCAGCTGGAACTCGAACCTGAGAACTGGTGATTACGAGCCTGGCGCGCTACCGACTGAGCTCTCCCCCCGCCCCCAAGAAATAACTGTCATTATAAACCATTATAATAACTGCAGTGAACATGCATAAACGATAAATAGCAGCAAATTGAGCGTTTTCGGCGAGTTGGATTGGATTGTTTTACCTCTGAGCGCCACTTTTTTGCACACCATGGGCTAAATGGCCAGGCCACAAGGACCCCGAAGGGTTGGATTGGATTGTTTTACCTCTGAGCGGCACTTTTTTGCACACCATGGGTTAATGGCCAGGCCACAAGGGCCCCGAAGGTTCAGAGAAGGTTGGGAGAGGGGACCCACTGGAGCAGCTGTTGGGAGACAGATGGTAGCCTCCCGTCAAGGCCATCCAGTGTGTTCTTTAACGTGCACAGGGTATGACTCTCCTATAATGGGTTATTTCACCTCTTAGTAGCACTTTTTATGCACACCATGGGCTAAATGGCCAGGTCACAAGGACCCCGAAGGCTCAGAGAAGGTTGGGGGAGGGGACCCACGGGAACAGGTGTTGGGAGACAGATGGTAGCCTCCCGTCAAGGCCATCCAGCGTGTTCTTTAACGTGCACAGGGTATGGCTCTCCCGTACACGGGGCCACGGCTTAATGTCCCATCCGACGGACGACGGCCTTTCCAAGCCCATCGGTGTCCCCTACTGACCGTGGGCAGGGCGGGAAATTTTGCGGAGCTGACCAGCTGGGACTCAACGCTGACCCAGCTGGGACTCGAACCTGGGAACTACAGATTACGAGCCTGGCGCGCTACCGACTAAGCCACCCCCGCCCCCTAAATAGGGGATAGGATATTGATAATTTCAATGGGGAGGGAAGAAAGTTCAGCTGAACAGGGATGGCAGATAGTCAATCGGAGTCATGAAAGGGAGATTATTAAACCTGAGGGAAGGCAATGTGGTCAAGCTGTGGAGTAAGATAAGAAAATAATTTTCAAAAATATATAGAAGTAAAGTCAACATAACGATTTATTGTTGTTTACAATTATGTTATTTCTATACATTGCTATATAAATTTTTTGTTACAAATGCAGTTAATAAAAACGACATTAGATATAATTAAACATATTTTAAAAACTACGCCCATCATCTAAAATATATATATAAAAAATAGGATGGCACTCATTTAAAGATTTGTTGCCTCTGCTTCCTTTTTCGAACCCCACTGACTAATTATTTCCATTTAGAGATTTATACAGACATTATAGGAATGTATGTGGCTTTTTTATTTTTATGTAGGTTTCGTATATTTTACGAGATATTATTTTCAAAAATAGCTACATCAGTTCTAGTTGTCAGTGAACTTACAAAGTTTGGAGGCAGTACACTATATGTTCAAAACCACAATAAAAGGTTTTGAAAGTTTTGGTTTTATTAAGTTTGTGGTTTTGAATTAATTATCTCTCTTGTGATTTATAGGTTTTAATTGGCAGTACACTATATGTTCAAAACCACAATAAAAGGTTTTGAAAGTTTTGGTTTTATTAAGTTTGTGGTTTTGAATTAATTATCTCTCTTGTGATTTATAGGTTTTAATTGGTATTATGTATACGATGGTCTTTCAAGTTGTTTTCCTTAAGCCTTTAAAGAAAACTGAGTATTAAAATGCCAAATATTTCCAAACAGGTTTTCATCAAACACGCATTATTGTAAATTATTAAGCAAATGGAATACTAAATGATATTAAATAAGTTACTTATCGCCAAGAGAATAATCAGCAAGTGAAAATTAACCTTATTGCATATTTTAATGAACATGAAGCGATTAACAAGTGTACCATTGCCGTTAAATATTAATGATTTCTGATGCTCTTTCATACCTTGGAATGGCAACGAATATTAAATTACATTTTGTTATGGCCGTTTGCAGATTTTTAACAAAGGTAAGTTTTAAACACATTAATGACGTTTTAATGAAACATTCCTAGCAAATTACCTTCTGAATATCTTATGCGAGCGAAATTAATAGCACTTACGCAGATTTTAGCTGATAAATCTGTGAGCTTTTGTCGTCATGTGCACAGCATCTGAATCGAGTACTCATTTTTAACTTAGTTTGTTAGGTATCTAAAAGATCGTTTAGAAATCGATTTTCTGAAGGTAAAATGTGAGATGTGATGAAATGGTTGCGAGGTAACAGCATTTCATGGCTCTTTTATGGAATAAAGGTCGGGTTTCTGTAGTGCCTTGCTTGTTTTTAATGGAGCACAAGCAACTTTGTCTAAAGTTTCTGCAAAATAGGAGGCAGATTCGTGTCACACCCGTAACAAATAAAGTTTTCGTAATTCTTCCAAATCGCTCGAACGTTCGAAGAAACGACTAAAGCGGCTAAATTACACATTATTCTAAGTGTTGACAATACTCGCCGAAAGCGGGGCGGGGGTGGTCAGTCGGTAGCGCGCCAGGCTCGTAATCTGTAGTACCCAGGTTCGAGTCCCAGCTGGGTCAGCGTTGAGATTTTTCTCCGCAAAATTCCCCGCCCTGCCCACGGTCAGTAGGGGACACCGATGGGCTTGGAAAGGCCGCCGTCCGTCGGATGGGACATTAAGCTGTGGCCCCGTGTGCGGCAGAGCCATACCCTTTTCACGTTAAAGAACACGCTGGATGGCCTTGATGGGAGGCTACCCTCTGTCTCCCAATAGCTGTTACAGTGGATCCCCTCCCCCAACCTTCTCTGAGCCTTCGGGGTCCTTGTGACCTGGCCATTTAGCCCATGGTGTGCAAAATAGTGCAGCTCAGAGGTAAAACAACCCAACTTTAAAGAACACGCTGGATAGCCTTGACGGGAGGCTACCATCTGTCTCCCAACAGCTGTTCCAGTGGGTCCCCTCCCCCAACCTTCTCTGAGCCTTCGGGGTCCTTGTGACCTGGCCATTTAGCCCATGGTGTGCAAAAAAGTGCCGCTCATAGGTAAAACAACCCAAAGCCGCCGTGAGTAGTAGTTTAAATTTTGTCCCTTACATAAAACATTTAATGTGGCGGCGCCATTACTAGGGGATGACATAAAACATTTAATGTGGCGGCGCCATTACTAGGGGATGACTCAGTAGCACGTCAGGCTCGTAATCTGTAATTCCCAGGTTCGAGTCCTTCTCAGGTTCCTGTCAGACTTATGTGGCAAATCAGGTGCTTAAGGAGCGATTATTTTTTTTTTAAAGTTCAAATTATTATGCACCATTACCATTTTTCGTTAATTTTCGCCAAACACCTGTAGAGAATCACTGACACAGGGCTTGAGGAGGTCAAAGTACGGCCCCTTCAACAAACATCATGCGCCGCTAGTGATTTTTTCGAAAATAATCTCCCAGATCTCGTGGCAAGCAAGCGCCGCCCGAGCCACCATTGCATGTGCGCCGGGGTGACAGGTAAGGACCAGGCACCACGCGCGCCTCCTGTTGCCCGCGGATCGATGAGGGGCGGGCGCGCGGTCTCTTAACAGGGGGGAAGGCCGGGAAATGGTGCGTGGTCTCCCGCGGATGACACGGGCAGCCACCGGAGTCGCTCTCGTAGCGGAGTTACCCAAAACAGGATTTATGTATTTTTCTCTCTATTATTTTGGTCTTGACGGGTGGCAGCAGCCATCTCCCCCCCCCCTCCCACATCAGCTTGCGAGTGACGTCGATGCGCGCGGGTCACGTCGCAAAGTGGACGGCTTTGATCGAGTGGAGGGTTGCCGGGTGGGTGTGAGGGAGAGGTGGGCGGATGTCACGCGAGGCACGCGCCGGTGACAAGTACACGAAGCGATGGAGCCGATTGGAAAAGGTGGGGGGGGGGGAAGGAAGAATTTATCAGTGGAAACATTTTCTGACACTGCCGGCGGTTACGGTTGGCACGAAAGAGGAATATTACCGAAATTTTAACGAAGTCGGAAACCATTTTCGGGGATATGATCGCTTTCTGCAAGCATCGGAGACACTCCCACCGACTCGATGGGCTGTCTTATCTCGTCTCCTGCCACGACAACCCCTCTGCACGAAAAGCATCTTCAGTTGCTTCGCTGTTGAATCAAAGAACAGCGACGGCTGTTTGATGCTGCTGCATTGGCGATATTGGAAGTCGCCAGATTCAGTAAAATTGATGCACACTGAGTTATCATTGAATATTGACCCCCCTCCCCCACCTTCCACTCCACGATATGTCAACGGCACGCTCACTTCGAAGTTGTATAACTTTTGAAATAAGCGTTATGTGTTAAAATGCGACTTAAAATAAAGGTCATTTTTCAACAATATTCGTTCAGTATTTAAAGATAACAGATACTGGTGATGTGCGAGTAGTATAGTCACATTATACCGATCCCCCACTAGTGCTTTCCCCCCCTATGACGTCACCGACCACGCCCCTATGACGTCACTGACCACGCCCCCTATGACGCAGCATGCCGTAATCATTACATAATCATTACGTAACCGACCTTTATTAATAATTCCTCCCCCTTTATTAAACCCCCCTTCCCCTCAGTGGCGCCATCTGTTGACAGTGAGAAGTACTATTTTCCCAAAAAAAAACCTATTTTTATTCCAATTCTTCGATTTTTGATTTCCCCCTTTATAAAAAAATTCCTCCCCCTTATGAAAAAACCCCTGGCGTCATCTGGTGCCTGTGAGGAACACTAATTCTCCAAAAACCCTTATTTTAATTCTTTGATTTCCCCCTCCTATTAAAAATTACTCCCCCCTATTAAAAATTTCTTCCCCCTTATGAAAAAACCCTGATGCCTTCTGTTGACAATGAAGAGTACTGTTTTCGGAAAAACCTCCTTATTTTAACTCTAATTCCCGATTTTTTTTTATTTTGTCCCAATGGTTGACCTATATTTTAAGCCCTCCCCCTTATGAAAAACCCTCTGGTTGACCATTTTAAGGCCCCCCACTCCTTCACTCGGCTGATGCAAGTCTCAGAATAATTGCATGGAACGATTGACTGGTCTTAGAATAATTGTACAGAAAAGGAATGATACAAAATTCCTTAGTAATTAAACACTCATCAAAATTCCCTTACCTCTATTAAAAATCATCCTACAGTTGAAACTCATTTTACTCTTACTGTTTCCATAGAAAATACCATAGGGTGAAATTAATAATGGTTTAAATTATTCGTAGGGATGACATGTTAAATCTGCTTTTAGAACACACGTCTGCAGTGGAAAAATTTTCAAACTCCGTTAATCAACTCCCTAGTAATTAAACACGTCAAAATATTCCTCACCTTTATTAAAATCACGGTCGAAATAAAAATCAGTTTTTCTGTAGATGTGTTTCACCGGGAAAAAAAAAAATCGTCCCTTGCTCTGTGGATTCCAGGACGCACGGGAATACGCCTTGTACTTGCAGTGGCTTAGATGCGGGTCAGCCATTTCAGATATTAACCTAGCTTTTTCTTACATCAAAGCCAACACTAGCACTGAACTCTTTTGAATGCAGATCTCAAATTGTAAATCAACTCACAGAGTTGTATTTATTCCTTAGTAATTAAAATCCTTTGCTATTCATTTAGCCAGGACGACTAAACGATTCCTTTATAATTAAAATTCCCTGCTATTAAACTCCCTAGTAATTAAACACTCATCAAAATTCCCTTACCTTTATTAAAAAACCACCGTACGGTTGAAATAGTCTGTAGAGGCGTTTTATCGAAAAAAAAAACTTCTTCTCGGCAACGAGAGTCGAACGCCACTACCCACAGCTTCATTCTGTCAACTCCTAACAAGAACCAACCTGCAATGGAAAAGGCATTCCTGAAGTCGTACGTGGAGTCATGCCCACACGTGTCCGTTTACCGGTCAGGTAGCAACGAAACATCTCGTGACACAATCGCCCTGGGAGGTTGAGTGTCCAGCGCTCAGCAGTGTGATGACTCATACGATGTTGTTCTCTGAGGGTAGGTGACGTCACAACAAGGGGAAAGTAACGTGGAGTGACCAGCGAGTGACACGTATCAGAAGACTGAGCACTAGGGATGTTTAACCTTCAGTATAATTTTACACAGTGTGTTAGGATTAACAACTCTTATAGCATAGTTATTGCGGGTAGGCTCCCTCTCCACTTTTAAAATTTAGATCTTACATCGACAGTCTTTTCATATACGTATTTTTATAACCATTTTAAAATCAACACTTATTTCTTTTATCCCTAGCGATTACTGGTTGTTGCATTTTTTACTAGAAGAAACCCTACCCCTGCAGTAGCAGCCCCCGCAGAAAATAAAAAATGCTATCGGGCGAAAAATTAATAAAAATCTGATTTTATTTGTCGTGATGAAAAATATTGATAGGGTAATAGGTTCGACTTAAAA
This sequence comes from Ryuthela nishihirai, assembly GCA_038380435.1. Lineage (NCBI taxonomy): Eukaryota > Metazoa > Arthropoda > Arachnida > Araneae > Heptathelidae > Ryuthela > Ryuthela nishihirai. The sequence goes on from JAWZYU010000006.1 coordinate 94,002,760, forward strand.
GACTTCGTGTTCGGATCCTCACCACGGACAACCTCTCGCTGACGGACGGTTAAACCCTACGAAATTATTCCAAACGGGGAATCACAAGGTTTTTATTGACGAATGAATCTTGGACCTGTACTGCTTCCGTACATCGTGAAAACCCACTCACAGCCTTGAACCGTGTTCCCAATTTCCTTTACTAAGTCACTTCAAAAAACATTGTGATTGCAAAAGTATGACTAACTGTTTTATTACGCCGCGTTTTAAAAATACTTATTACTGTTGTAATCCGCGGTACGGGAGAGTAACACTGTTCGAAGAAAAATCAGGTAAAACAGTTTTTAAAAAAAAATCGTTTCCTCCGTCGTTTGCCTATGTCTCATCACGCTGGTGAAAAAATATTTTTTTTTTGTACGAGGTAGAATGTTAAAAGTACGTCGCGTGAAAAAACTTTAGTCCCATCACGAATGCACATTAATGGATTAGGGAGGTCGTAGTTTAATACTTCAGCTATAAAAAAATAATACAATGTCTCACGCACCCCTCTCAACTTGTCTACGCTAATCCGCTGAAATTTTATTTGCAACGGGTCCCTAGCGATTACTGGTTGCTGCATTTTTTACTAGAAGAAACCCTACCCCTGCAGTAAAAGCCCCCCGCAGAAAATAAAAAATGCTATCGGGCGAAAAATTAATAAAATCTGATTTTATTCGTCGTGATGAAAAATATTGATGGGGTAATAGGTTCGACTTAAAAGACTTCGTGTTCGGATCCTCACCACGGACAACCTCTCGCTGACGGACGGTTAAACCCTACGAAATTATTCCAAACGGGGAATCACAAGGTTTTTATTGACGAATGAATCTTGGACCTGTACTGCTTCCGTACATCGTGAAAACCCACTCACAGCCTTGATCCGTGTTCCCAATTTCCTTTACTAAGTCACTTCAAAAAACATTGTGATTGCAAAAGTATGACTAACAGTTTTATTACGCCACGTTTTAAAAATACTTATTACTGCTGTATCCGCGGTACGGGAGAGTAACACTGTTCGAAGAAAAATCAGGTAAAACAGTTTTAAAAAAAAAAAAAATCGTTTCCTCCGTCGTTTGCGTATGTCTCATCACGCTGGTGAAACCGGGTGAAAAAATATTTTTTTTTTGTACGAGGTAGAATGTTAAAAGTACGTCGCGTGCAAAAACTTTAGTTCCATCACGGATGCACATTAATGGAGTAGAGAGGTCGTAGTTTAATACTTCAACTATAAAAAAATAATACAATGTCTCACACACACCTCTCAACTTGTCTACACTAATCCGCTGAAATTTCATTTGCAACGGAGGCTGATACTTCGAATCCGCTATATGTTCCGGAAGCTGCAGTGGAATGCATGGCCCCTGCTGAATGCTACGCTATCAGAAGTCCATGTGGCTGTCACGTTCTCCAAGCGCTCAGAATATTACTATACTTATAACTGATCTAAAATCCGTTTTAATCAATACTTATTTCTTTCAACTCTGCGACTATTGGACTGGCACATTTTCACTAGAAGGACCGCCTCACAGTGGCAATCCCGCAGAAAAAATTAATAAAAGGAAAAAGTCTGATTTTATTCCTCCTGATGAAAAATATTGAAGGTAATAGGGTCGACCTAAAAGGCCCGTGTTCGGATCCTTGCCCCGAATGGTTTTTAACAAAAGTCCTACGAAATTAAAAACTATCCCGTTACACGACGGCGTTGTTTAAAAATACTTATTACAGCTGTATCCTCAGCAAACTCTTTCCTAGGAAGTAACGCTACTCGATGCAGTCCCAGTTACATGCTTTTACCGGGTAAAGACTGTGCGCCAGAATGTTAAAAGTAGAATTCATACGTTTCCGTAAAAAAAAAAAAAAAAAAAAAACTTTAGTTCCTGCTTAAAGGAGTATGGTTCGAGTCAGGAAGAATAGGATTTGACCTCGTGCATTAGAAAAGGGAACAAATCCGTCCCCGGTGTCCTTTGTTAGGTTGTAGTATTAGTATCCTTATATAAGCTCACTTCAAATTTTCGTATGATATTCTGGGGTTGAGTTTCAACCTTTTTATTTTTTCCAACCGCGATAATGCGCAGTTTTCTGCGGAACGCGAGCGACTTCGACGCCAAGGACGACCTGCACTAAACGGTACGACCGTGCACTAGAAAACCGTGAACGGACTTGTGTGAAACGTAATGTACAGAGCTTGACAACAGTAATGTAGACTGGGATCCTCGCTCACTATACTATCATAACCATCGAGAAATTATCAAATATGAATAGACCTCTGTAAAGTTCCTACCCCACAATCTTCTGAGTTCATTCCCCGGTCGATGCTGTCAGGATCACAAGGGATGTTTTACACATTCAACGACTTTTTCTGACATTCGCTAATCAAAGTGTCTATCTACACATCAGACTTGTCATTACATCGACAAACTACGTGTCCATAGGCTGAGTAAGCATTTAGAATGAAAAATTGAGTCTGCTTCACGACACATATTCGTAAAACGCTCATTAATTATTTTGTGAGAGAAAGCATGCATAAAGTTCAAACACTAATACATCTCCCCTTTCTAAAAAATCTGAAAAACTCACAGGAAAACAACAATATTTCCGTGAAAAATTAGGTCCCTGAATCGAGCCCTAGTTCGGCGTTCACTGACTTCAACCACCGATGAAACTTAACGTAAGCTCTCTCGCGGTTAGTTCAAGGTGCTTTCACACGCTCTTTTCAGAGTTCCTGGCCAACCTACTACGTTTCAATAAGCGCATAAGTGTGTGTGTGTGATGGTGGCTAGCTACAAACACAAGTTTCGCTACAATATAACACTGAGATGTCTGTTTAGTTATTTTTCTCTATTTCTATACTAGTGGTACAGTGCGAAAGTGGTTAGCACACGTTTTTTATATGTATCCTGATTGGAAATAACACTGTCTATGGACCATTACTCCTGTACATACCATAAGCATAATACCTCGCGATTCTAAGAGTCCCCCGAACCTTTATCTAATATTATGATATTATATTATGGTATATTAGGTATTAATCTTATTTTTGTAGTTCAACGGAGTGCTTTGAGCTTGCTCGACCGCTGTCATGGGTTGGACCGCTAGCGGCCCACATATTTAATCCAGAATTAGTACATGCAAACATTTTCTTTTGTAATCGTATCAGGTGTAGAGCAGAACAGGATGCTTCAATCATCAGGACAAACAATATTGCAGAAGTGAGAAAGAGAAGCTACAGGAAAGCACACTACCTGCAATCATCACCTCAAAACAACTAAGACAGAGGGCGCCACGTGCAGGGTTGAAAAGCAGTTCATAACAATGGTTTAACCATTCATTTTTTTTTTTAAGTATTAGGATATTCATGTTACAATTTCTTACAACAGCGTTCATAGCTAGTGAAGACACAAGTCAGCAACATTCACACCTCTGTGTAAGCACACGAATATTACATTTCAACAACGTACACTTTTCGTGTGAGTATGTGAATATTACATTTTAGCTGTATGTGCACTAGACGTTCAGTTGCGAAGAATATTTAAAAACATCAGTGCAAACTCACTGAAGCGTGTCTCTTTCTTGTGTCTCTCCATATCTATATACTATTCTTATGAGCACAAAAGATAGAACTTTCGAAGTAAGATGAAGCATGTATCGGTTTAAAAAAAAAGATTTTGAGCTTTTCACCAACGCCATCTAGGGACAACAATGTTGACTGTCTGATTCAAGCAATCTATGAATATGTAGGAGAATGTTTCTCTGATCTTATGCAAAGTATATTCTTGTGTGGTGTATGGTATTATTCAACGGATGTCTTTCTAAGTGTATGCACATATCCGTGCGATGGATTAAGTTTTTTCTCACATACTTGTTTCGCTTCTGTAATTGTATGCTTTCACGTTTGTGAGTGTGTGCGTATGTTTCTGTGTGCAGGCGAGTGTGTGTGTGTGTGTATGTTTCTGTGTGCGGGCGACTGTGTGCGTGAGTATGTTTTCATGTTTGTTTCGCTGAATCTGATATATGTATACGTCTTCATGTCTCTCTCGGTGTGTCTGTATGTGTATATGTTACCGTATGCAAGAATAAACATATTGTCTTACGGACACTTGCTCGCTACAGAAGAAGCTAACAATTTACAAACCTCGTCAGATCGGTATTATAGCTCTATTAGGAAATCTCATCGAAAAGTCACTAAACAGATAAGTTTACTAAAGATGCACGCTTGTATACAATTTTTCAGATTCTTTTACCTTTCTCGATTCTGTTAAGTAGAACAATGAAATAGCATTGCAGGAAAAAATCTTTTATTCATACACTAAGAAATTACAAGGACGACCCATCAGATATAGAACAGAAATTAGTAACACTATTACATTTATTTAGTATATGTTCAGAGGCGCGCACCAGTTCGTCATACACTTTGTTTAGTAATATAGGAAAGTGTAGCATGTAGGAATCTTCAACTCCTGCCTCTTCCACAAAAAGTTTAGCGATATCGCTTAAATGAATGTTTCTCACTGCTTCGGCGAAACGGGATATGGCCGCACACGAATGGCGAAGCTGACTTGAATGATCTACTTCACACCCAATACAGTTCGTACGTAGAATCCGAAAAATTTCTTTTCTGACCAGTGTATTTAATGTTTTTCTGAAACTTAGCTTTGCTCTCTGATCGTGCAGTTCAGCATTAGACAGTCTTCGAGTAAGGGATGTCGAATTATCTACATCCCTTACTCGAAGACTGTCTAATGCTGAACTGCACGATCAGAGAGCAAAGCTAAGTTTCAGAAAAACATTAAATACACTGGTCAGAAAAGAAATTTTTCGGATTCTACGTACGAACTGTATTGGGTGTGAAGTAGATCATTCAAGTCAGCTTCGCCATTCGTGTGCGGCCATATCCCGTTTCGCCGAAGCAGTGAGAAACATTCATTTAAGCGATATCGCTAAACTTTTTGTGGAAGAGGCAGGAGTTGAAGATTCCTACATGCTACACTTTCCTATATTACTAAACAAAGTGTATGACGAACTGGTGCGCGCCTCTGAACATATACTAAATAAATGTAATAGTGTTACTAATTTCTGTTCTATATCTGATGGGTCGTCCTTGTAATTTCTTAGTGTATGAATAAAAGATTTTTTCCTGCAATGCTATTTCATTGTTCTACTTAACAGAATCGAGAAAGGTAAAAGAATCTGAAAAATTGTATACAAGCGTGCATCTTTAGTAAACTTATCTGTTTAGTGACTTTTCGATGAGATTTCCTAATAGAGCTATAATACCGATCTGACGAGGTTTGTAAATTGTTAGCTTCTTCTGTAGCGAGCAAGTGTCCGTAAGACAATATGTTTATTCTTGCATACGGTAACATATACACATACAGACACACCGAGAGAGACATGAAGACGTATACATATATCAGATTCAGCGAAACAAACATGAAAACATACTCACGCACACAGTCGCCCGCACACAGAAACATACACACACACACACACTCGCCTGCACACAGAAACATACGCACACACTCACAAACGTGAAAGCATACAATTACAGAAGCGAAACAAGTATGTGAGAAAAAACTTAATCCATCGCACGGATATGTGCATACACTTAGAAAGACATCCGTTGAATAATACCATACACCACACAAGAATATACTTTGCATAAGATCAGAGAAACATTCTCCTACATATTCATAGATTGCTTGAATCAGACAGTCAACATTGTTGTCCCTAGATGGCGTTGGTGAAAAGCTCAAAATCTTTTTTTTTAAACCGATACATGCTTCATCTTACTTCGAAAGTTCTATCTTTTGTGCTCATAAGAATAGTATATAGATATGGAGAGACACAAGAAAGAGACACGCTTCAGTGAGTTTGCACTGATGTTTTTAAATATTCTTCGCAACTGAACGTCTAGTGCACATACAGCTAAAATGTAATATTCACATACTCACACGAAAAGTGTACGTTGTTGAAATGTAATATTCGTGTGCTTACACAGAGGTGTGAATGTTGCTGACTTGTGTCTTCACTAGCTATGAACGCTGTTGTAAGAAATTGTAACATGAATATCCTAATACTTAAAAAAAAAAATGAATGGTTAAACCATTGTTATGAACTGCTTTTCAACCCTGCACGTGGCGCCCTCTGTCTTAGTTGTTTTGAGGTGATGATTGCAGGTAGTGTGCTTTCCTGTAGCTTCTCTTTCTCACTTCTGCAATATTGTTTGTCCTGATGATTGAAGCATCCTGTTCTGCTCTACACCTGATACGATTACAAAAGAAAATGTTTGCATGTACTAATTCTGGATTAAATATGTGGGCCGCTAGCGGTCCAACCCATGACAGCGGTCGAGCAAGCTCAAAGCACTCCGTTGAACTACAAAAATAAGATTAATACCTAATATACCATAATATAATATCATAATATTAGATAAAGGTTCGGGGGACTCTTAGAATCGCGAGGTATTATGCTTATGGTATGTACAGGAGTAATGGTCCATAGACAGTGTTATTTCCAATCAGGATACATATAAAAAACGTGTGCTAACCACTTTCGCACTGTACCACTAGTATAGAAATAGAGAAAAATAACTAAACAGACATCTCAGTGTTATATTGTAGCGAAACTTGTGTTTGTAGCTAGCCACCATCACACACACACACTTATGCGCTTATTGAAACGTAGTAGGTTGGCCAGGAACTCTGAAAAGAGCGTGTGAAAGCACCTTGAACTAACCGCGAGAGAGCTTACGTTAAGTTTCATCGGTGGTTGAAGTCAGTGAACGCCGAACTAGGGCTCGATTCAGGGACCTAATTTTTCACGGAAATATTGTTGTTTTCCTGTGAGTTTTTCAGATTTTTTAGAAAGGGGAGATGTATTAGTGTTTGAACTTTATGCATGCTTTCTCTCACAAAATAATTAATGAGCGTTTTACGAATATGTGTCGTGAAGCAGACTCAATTTTTCATTCTAAATGCTTACTCAGCCTATGGACACGTAGTTTGTCGATGTAATGACAAGTCTGATGTGTAGATAGACACTTTGATTAGCGAATGTCAGAAAAAGTCGTTGAATGTGTAAAACATCCCTTGTGATCCTGACAGCATCGACCGGGGAATGAACTCAGAAGATTGTGGGGTAGGAACTTTACAGAGGTCTATTCATATTTGATAATTTCTCGATGGTTATGATAGTATAGTGAGCGAGGATCCCAGTCTACATTACTGTTGTCAAGCTCTGTACATTACGTTTCACACAAGTCCGTTCACGGTTTTCTAGTGCACGGTCGTACCGTTTAGTGCAGGTCGTCCTTGGCGTCGAAGTCGCTCGCGTTCCGCAGAAAACTGCGCATTATCGCGGTTGGAAAAAATAAAAAGGTTGAAACTCAACCCCAGAATATCATACGAAAATTTGAAGTGAGCTTATATAAGGATACTAATACTACAACCTAACAAAGGACACCGGGGACGGATTTGTTCCCTTTTCTAATGCACGAGGTCAAATCCTATTCTTCCTGACTCGAACCATACTCCTTTAAGCAGGAACTAAAGTTTTTTTTTTTTTTTTTTTTTTTACGGAAACGTATGAATTCTACTTTTAACATTCTGGCGCACAGTCTTTACCCGGTAAAAGCATGTAACTGGGACTGCATCGAGTAGCGTTACTTCCTAGGAAAGAGTTTGCTGAGGATACAGCTGTAATAAGTATTTTTAAACAACGCCGTCGTGTAACGGGATAGTTTTTAATTTCGTAGGACTTTTGTTAAAAACCATTCGGGGCAAGGATCCGAACACGGGCCTTTTAGGTCGACCCTATTACCTTCAATATTTTTCATCAGGAGGAATAAAATCAGACTTTTTCCTTTTATTAATTTTTTCTGCGGGATTGCCACTGTGAGGCGGTCCTTCTAGTGAAAATGTGCCAGTCCAATAGTCGCAGAGTTGAAAGAAATAAGTATTGATTAAAACGGATTTTAGATCAGTTATAAGTATAGTAATATTCTGAGCGCTTGGAGAACGTGACAGCCACATGGACTTCTGATAGCGTAGCATTCAGCAGGGGCCATGCATTCCACTGCAGCTTCCGGAACATATAGCGGATTCGAAGTATCAGCCTCCGTTGCAAATGAAATTTCAGCGGATTAGTGTAGACAAGTTGAGAGGTGTGTGTGAGACATTGTATTATTTTTTTATAGTTGAAGTATTAAACTACGACCTCTCTACTCCATTAATGTGCATCCGTGATGGAACTAAAGTTTTTGCACGCGACGTACTTTTAACATTCTACCTCGTACAAAAAAAAAATATTTTTTCACCCGGTTTCACCAGCGTGATGAGACATACGCAAACGACGGAGGAAACGATTTTTTTTTTTTAAAACTGTTTTACCTGATTTTTCTTCGAACAGTGTTACTCTCCCGTACCGCGGATACAGCAGTAATAAGTATTTTTAAAACGTGGCGTAATAAAACTGTTAGTCATACTTTTGCAATCACAATGTTTTTTGAAGTGACTTAGTAAAGGAAATTGGGAACACGGATCAAGGCTGTGAGTGGGTTTTCACGATGTACGGAAGCAGTACAGGTCCAAGATTCATTCGTCAATAAAAACCTTGTGATTCCCCGTTTGGAATAATTTCGTAGGGTTTAACCGTCCGTCAGCGAGAGGTTGTCCGTGGTGAGGATCCGAACACGAAGTCTTTTAAGTCGAACCTATTACCCCATCAATATTTTTCATCACGACGAATAAAATCAGATTTTATTAATTTTTCGCCCGATAGCATTTTTTATTTTCTGCGGGGGGCTTTTACTGCAGGGGTAGGGTTTCTTCTAGTAAAAAATGCAGCAACCAGTAATCGCTAGGGACCCGTTGCAAATAAAATTTCAGCGGATTAGCGTAGACAAGTTGAGAGGGGTGCGTGAGACATTGTATTATTTTTTTATAGCTGAAGTATTAAACTACGACCTCCCTAATCCATTAATGTGCATTCGTGATGGGACTAAAGTTTTTTCACGCGACGTACTTTTAACATTCTACCTCGTACAAAAAAAAATATTTTTTCACCAGCGTGATGAGACATAGGCAAACGACGGAGGAAACGATTTTTTTTTAAAAACTGTTTTACCTGATTTTTCTTCGAACAGTGTTACTCTCCCGTACCGCGGATTACAACAGTAATAAGTATTTTTAAAACGCGGCGTAATAAAACAGTTAGTCATACTTTTGCAATCACAATGTTTTTTGAAGTGACTTAGTAAAGGAAATTGGGAACACGGTTCAAGGCTGTGAGTGGGTTTTCACGATGTACGGAAGCAGTACAGGTCCAAGATTCATTCGTCAATAAAAACCTTGTGATTCCCCGTTTGGAATAATTTCGTAGGGTTTAACCGTCCGTCAGCGAGAGGTTGTCCGTGGTGAGGATCCGAACACGAAGTCTTTTAAGTCGAACCTATTACCCTATCAATATTTTTCATCACGACAAATAAAATCAGATTTTTATTAATTTTTCGCCCGATAGCATTTTTTATTTTCTGCGGGGGCTGCTACTGCAGGGGTAGGGTTTCTTCTAGTAAAAAATGCAACAACCAGTAATCGCTAGGGATAAAAGAAATAAGTGTTGATTTTAAAATGGTTATAAAAATACGTATATGAAAAGACTGTCGATGTAAGATCTAAATTTTAAAAGTGGAGAGGGAGCCTACCCGCAATAACTATGCTATAAGAGTTGTTAATCCTAACACACTGTGTAAAATTATACTGAAGGTTAAACATCCCTAGTGCTCAGTCTTCTGATACGTGTCACTCGCTGGTCACTCCACGTTACTTTCCCCTTGTTGTGACGTCACCTACCCTCAGAGAACAACATCGTATGAGTCATCACACTGCTGAGCGCTGGACACTCAACCTCCCAGGGCGATTGTGTCACGAGATGTTTCGTTGCTACCTGACCGGTAAACGGACACGTGTGGGCATGACTCCACGTACGACTTCAGGAATGCCTTTTCCATTGCAGGTTGGTTCTTGTTAGGAGTTGACAGAATGAAGCTGTGGGTAGTGGCGTTCGACTCTCGTTGCCGAGAAGAAGTTTTTTTTTCGATAAAACGCCTCTACAGACTATTTCAACCGTACGGTGGTTTTTTAATAAAGGTAAGGGAATTTTGATGAGTGTTTAATTACTAGGGAGTTTAATAGCAGGGAATTTTAATTATAAAGGAATCGTTTAGTCGTCCTGGCTAAATGAATAGCAAAGGATTTTAATTACTAAGGAATAAATACAACTCTGTGAGTTGATTTACAATTTGAGATCTGCATTCAAAAGAGTTCAGTGCTAGTGTTGGCTTTGATGTAAGAAAAAGCTAGGTTAATATCTGAAATGGCTGACCCGCATCTAAGCCACTGCAAGTACAAGGCGTATTCCCGTGCGTCCTGGAATCCACAGAGCAAGGGACGATTTTTTTTTTCCCGGTGAAACACATCTACAGAAAAACTGATTTTTATTTCGACCGTGATTTTAATAAAGGTGAGGAATATTTTGACGTGTTTAATTACTAGGGAGTTGATTAACGGAGTTTGAAAATTTTTCCACTGCAGACGTGTGTTCTAAAAGCAGATTTAACATGTCATCCCTACGAATAATTTAAACCATTATTAATTTCACCCTATGGTATTTTCTATGGAAACAGTAAGAGTAAAATGAGTTTCAACTGTAGGATGATTTTTAATAGAGGTAAGGGAATTTTGATGAGTGTTTAATTACTAAGGAATTTTGTATCATTCCTT